>CM072698.1:9481509-9505692 GCA_036884735.1 Huso huso | reverse complement strand
TATATTACACTACGGTACATTACTATATTACACTGTGTGCATTACACTATATATTACACTGTGTGCATTACACTATATATTACACTGTTGCATTACTATATATTACTGGGTACATTACACTATATATTACACTGTGCATTACACTATATATTACTGTGTGCATTACACTATATATTACACTGTGTGCTATATATTACCATACATTATATTACACTGTGTGCATTCCACTATATATTACACTGTGTGCATTACACTATATATATTACACTGTGTCTTACACTATATATTACACTATGTGCATTACACTATATATTACACTGTGCATTACACTATATATTACACTGTGTGCATTACACTATATATTACACTCTTGTGCATTACACTATATATTACACTAGTGCATTACACTATATATTACCTGTGCATTACACTATATATTACACTGTGTGCATTACACTATATATTACATAGATATATATTACTGTATATTACACTATATGCATTACACTATATATTACACTGCATGCAATACACTATATATTACACTGTGTGTCTTACACTATATATTACACTGTGTGCATTACTATATATTACACTGTGTGCATTACACTATATATTACACTGTGTGCATTACACTATATATTTTCATTGCATTACACTATATATTACACTGCATTACACTATATATTTACTACGTGCATGCATTACACTATATATTACACTATATTACTGCATTATTACTATATATTACACTGTGCATTACACTATATATATTACACTGGGTGCATTACACTATATATTACTGTGTGCATTCACTATATTATTACACTACGTGCATTACACTATATTACACTGTGTGCATACTATATATATTACTAAATGCATTACACTATATATTACACTATGTGCATTACTATATATTACATATTATATTACTGTGTGCATTACTATATATTACACTGGGTGCATTATATATATATTACACTATGTGCATTCCACTATATATTACATGTGTGCATTACACTATATATTACACTGTGTGCATTACACTATATATTACACTGTGTGCATTACACTATATATTACACTGTGTGCATTACACTATATATTACACTGTGTGCATTACTATATATTACACTGTGTGCATTACCTATATACACTGTGTGCATTCCACTATATATTACACTGTGCATTACGCTATATATTACACTGTGTGCATTACACTATATATTACACTGTGTGCATTACACTATATATTACACTGTGTGCATTACACTATATATTACACTGCGTGCATTACACTATATATATTACTGTGCATTACATTATATATTACACTCGTGCATTACACTATATATTACACTGTGTGCATTAAGCATATATTACACTGTGTGCATTACACTATATATTACACTGTGTGCATTACTATATATTACACTATTATGCATTACACTATATATTACACTGTGCATTACACTATATATTACACTGTGTGCATTCACTATATTACACTGTGTGCATTACACTATATATTACACTGTGTGCATTCGCTATATATTACACTGGGTGCATTACGCTATATATTACACTAGTGCATTACACTATATATTACACTGCGTGCATTACACTATATATTACACTGTGTGCATTACTATATATTACACTGTGTGCGTACACTTACATGCATTACACTATATATCACTATATATTACTGTGTGCATTACTATATTTACACTGGGTGCATTACACTATATATTACACTGTGTGCATTACACTATATATTACACTGTGTGCATTACACTATATATTACACTGTGTGCATTACTATATATTACACTGGGTGCATTACACTATATATTACACTGTGTGCATTACTATATATTACACATTTACACTATATTACATTACACTATATATTACACTGTGTGCATTACTATATATATATTACATGTGCATTACACTATATATTACACTGCGTGCATTACACTATATATTACACTGTGTGCATTACACTATATATTACACTGTGCATTACACTATATATTACACTGCACTGTGTGCATTACACTATATATTACTATTAGTGCATTACACTATATATTACACTGTGTGCATTACTATATTACACTGTGTGCATTACACTACATATTACACTGTGTGCATTACACTATATATTACACTCGTGCATTACACTATATATTACACTATGTGCACTTACACTATATATTACACTGTGCATTACACTATATATTACACTGTGCATTACATTATATTATGCGTATTACACTATATATTACACTGTACACTCACCGTTTTGCGCCCGTAATACGAAGAAGGCAATGTCCTGCGCCTTTTTGACCTGAAAGACCGGCTCTGGTTCTCTGAATCCGGCTCATTGTGATGTTGTAGATGAGGTGCACATACAAAACTCTGACCCCATACAGTACTGCAGGAGAACAAGCAAACAAACTGATACAGCAGAACACAGGAACAGCTGCAGGGGAGAACAGTTGCTGTACTGATACAGCAGAGCACAGAGACAGCTGCAGGGAGAACAGTACTGTGCCCCGACTGTAAGAACACAGAGACAGCACTGCAGGGAGAACAGTACTGTACTGATACAGCAAGAGCACAGAGACAGCACTGCGGGAGAACAGTACTGTGCCTATACAGGAGAGCACAGAGACAGCACCGCAGAGAACAGTACTGTACTGATACAGCAAGAGCACAGAGACAGCACTCGCGGGAGGGCAGTACTGTACTGACACAGCAAGAGCACAGAACAGCACTGTGGGAGGGCATTCTACAATGCAGCAGGCACAGGGAGCAGCACTGGGAGAACAGTACTGTACTGACACAGCAGGCACGAAACAGCACTGCATGGAGAACAGTAATGCTGATACATGAGGCACAGAATAGCACTGAGGAGGCAATTACTGTACTGGTGGCAAGAGCACAGAACGGCACTGCAGGAGGCAGTACTGTTACTGACACAGCAGAGCACAGAACAGCACTGGAGGCAATGTACAGTGGAGAGCACAGGGCAGCACCGCAGAGACAGTACTGTACTGATGCAGCAGAGCACAGAGACAGCACTGAGGAGGCTAGTACAGCACTGACACAGCAAACACAGAGACAGCACAGCATGAAGAACGGTAATGTACGGCACAGCAGAGCTTTGAGACAGCACTGCAGGAGACAGTGCTGCCTTCATAAAACACAGAACCTTTGTGGAAACAATTTTGATGCAACAAGGCACAGGGGACAGCACTGTGGGAACAGTGCTGCTGACTTGGCAGAGCACAGGAACGGCAGCTGCGGGAGCAGTACTGTGCTGATACAGGCACAGGGGCAGCACTGCAGGGAGAACGTGCTGTACGATGCAACAAGGCACGAGACCTTCACTGCAGAGAACAGTATGCTGATACAGCAGAGCACAGGGCAGCACTGTGGGAGAACGGTACTGTACTGACACAGCAGAGCACAGAACCTTTCGGGGAGAACGGTACTGCTGATACAACAAGAGCACAGAGACAGCACTGCGGGAGAACAGTACTGTACTAGTACAGCAAGGCACAGAGACAGCACTGTGGGGAGAACAGTACTGTACTGATACAGCAAGAGCACAGAGACGGCACTGCAGGAGAACAGTACTACACTGATGCAGCAAGGCACAGAGACAGCACGGGGAGAACAGTACTGTGCTGATGCAACAGAGCACAGAGACAGCACTGTGGGTGGGAACAGTACTGTACTGATACAACAGAACACAGAACATCACTGCAGGGGAGAACAGTACTGTACTGATACAGCAAGACACAGAACATCACTGCAGGGAGAACAATGCTGTACTGATACAGGAAGAGCACAGGAACAGCAGCACTGCAGGAGAACAGTACTGTACTGATACAGCAGAGCACAGAGACAGCACTGCGGGGAGAACAGTACTGTACTGATGCAGCAAAACGAGACAGCACTGCGGGAGAACAGTACTGCACTGACACAGCAAGAGCACAGGAACAGCACTGCGGGGAGAACAGTACTGTGCTGATACAACAGACACAGAGACAGCACTGCGGGGAGAACAGTACTGTACTGATAAAGCAAGAAACACCAGAGACAGCACTGCGGGGAGAACAGTACTGTACTGATACAGCAAAACAGGGGAACAGCACTGCAGGGAGAACAGTACTGCTGATACAGCAAACTGAGACAGCACTGCAGGAGAACAGTACTGTGCCCCAATACAGCAAAAGAGCACAGAGACAGCACTGCGGAGGAGAACAGTACTGTACTGATACAGCAAAACACAGAACCAGCACTGCGGGGAGAACAGTGCAGTGCTGATGCAGCAAGAGCACAGAGACAGCACTGCAGGGAGAACAGTACTGTGCTGATACAGCAAAGCACAGACAGCACTGCAAGAGAGGAACAGTACTGTGCTGATACAGCAGAACACAGAACAGCACTGCAGAGAAACAGTACTGTACTGATACATGCAAGAACAGAACAGCACTGCAGAGGAGAACAGTACTGTACTGATACAGCAAACACAGAACAACACTGCAGGAGAACAAACAACCCACGTGTCTCAACAGTCATTTGCAAAAAAACATGTTGGAGCTACCTGCAATGTGTGATGTCTAATGGTGTTGTAATAGAACTCTAGGTAATTAAAATGTTATTATTAATATTTATTTCTTAGCAGGCAGCCCTTATCAGGGCGACTTACAATATTACAAGATATCACATTATTTTTACATACAGTTACCCATTTTACAGTTGGGTTTTACTGGAGCAATCTAGGTAAAGTACCTTTTCAAAGGCCAGCAGCAGTGTCCCCTACCAGGATTGAACCCACAACCCACGGTCAAAGTCCAGAGCCTAACCCTGCTCACACTGCTCCCACACTACAGCGTTTTGCAAAGAATTCTGCATTATAACTGCACAATCACTAGAGTAATGACTGTATTTATTCAGTGTAATCACAGCTCTGTGCAATGTTATAAAGTGTTCTGATCAATAAATGTTCTCTATGAGACCTCACCTCCGATGGTGATGAGGGCCATGGCAGTGATAAGCGTTATTGAAAGCTTCTGGCTCCTCCTGGTTCATGATCCAGTCTGTCATCCTCCTGTGTAGTAAGGGAATGGCCATCTCCCTGCAGAGAAACAGCAAGGCTGAAGCGACTCACTGGCAGCCTCTGACACACACCACACCTGGAGAAACAGCAAGGCTGAGCGACTCACAGGCAGCCTCTGACACACACACCACCACACCTGCTCCTGGCAGCCTCAGAAACACCTGCAGAGGCTGAGCGACTCACTGGCAGCCTCTGACACACACACACCACACACCTGCAAAAACAGCAAAGGCTGACTCTGAGCAGCCTCTACTTTTACTACACCTGCAGAGAAACATGAGGCTGAAGCGACTCACAGGCAGCCTCTGACACACCACACCTGCAGAGCTTAGCAAGGCTGAAGCTCACAGGCAGCCTCGGCACACACCACAGAGAAACAGCAAAATGGCGACTCACAGGCAGCCTCTAACACACACACCACACCTGCAGAGAAACAGCAAGGCTGGCGACACAGGCAGCCTCCTGACACACACACCACCTGCAGAGAAACAGCAAGGCTGAGCCTGAGCCTCTTGACACACACACCACCTGGAAACAGCAAGGCTGAGAGACTCCTGAAGACCTCTGCCACACACACACCACCTGCAGAGAAACAGCAGGCTGAGACTCACGGGCAGCCTCTAACACACACACAGGAAACAGCAGGGCTGAGCGACTCACTGGCAGCCTCTAACACACACACCACATGCAGAGAGCAGCAGGCTGGGCGACTCACAGACAGCCTGGCACACACACCGCCACCATGCGGAGAAACAGCAGGCTGGTAGACTCACAGGCAGCCTGACACACACCACTGCAGAAACAGCAAGGCTGAGCGACTCACAGGCGGCCTCATTTTACCGCAGAGAAACAGCGAAAGTGACTCACAGGCAGCACTGACACACACACCACACCTGCAGAGAAACATGAGCTGGCGACTCACGGGCGGCCTCTAACACACACACCACACTGCAGAAAACAGGCTAAGCGTCACAGGCAGCCTCGACACACCTACACCTGCAGAGAAACAGCAAGACTGACGACTCCTGGCAGCCTCTAACACCACACACTGCAGAAACAGCAAGGCTGACTCTGAGCGGCCTCTAACACACACCACACTGGAAGAAACAGCAGGCTGAGGCGACTCACAGGCAGCCTCTAACACTGCCACCACACCTGCAGAGAAACAGCAAGAGCTGAGCGACTCACAAGCAGCCTCTAACACCTACCACACCTGCAGAGAAACAGCAAGGCTGGCGACTCTGAGCAGCCTCGACACACACCACCACACCTGCAGAGAAACATGAGGCTGAGCGACCACAGGCGGCCTCACAGCACACCACACCACCTGCAGAGAGCAGCAGGCTGAGGCGACCACGGGCGGCCTCTAACACACACACCACTGCAGGAAACGGCAAGGCTGGCGACTCACTGGCAGCCTCTAACACACACACCACCTGCAGAGAAACAGCAAGGCTGACGTGCACGAGCCTCGACACACACACCACGCCCGGAGAAACAGCAAGGCTGAGCGATACAGGTAGCCTCGGCACTACCTGCGAAACAGCAAGGCTGGCGACTCAGAGGCAGCCTCTAACACACACACCACACCTGAAACAGCAGGCTGGCTGACTCACAGGCAGCCTCTGACACACACACCACTGCAGAGGAAACAGCAAGGCTGAGCGGCTCACAGGCAGCCTCTAACACACACCACACACCTGCAGGAAATCAACTCATCACAGGCAAGGACTGCACTCTGCAGCACCACTCTCTGCTGGTTCATCCTGCAGTCCGGGCACCACCAGGGCTGGAGACGGGAGGTGAACTGGCGTCCCAGGCTCAGCACACAGTCACACAGTGAGCCAGGATTCACTGCTCCACAGACAATCCCTTATGGAAAAAGCATATATTTTTATGTTACAGAAGACCAGGCTCAGCACATATTTTCATATACCCCGTTCACCATATATATCCAAAATATATTTTAGCTCTGTAATCCATGGATTTATTGTCAGCCCGAGCCGCGATGGTGCACCATATATTTTCATTAGTCGGGATCCATTCAAATAAATATATGGATTACAAACTGGGGGGATATTTTAAATATATCCCATCGAATTATAAATATCAGCATCACAGGCAAGGACTGCTATAATCCCAGCACCACTCTCAGCTGGTTCATCCTATATCCTGCAACCACCAGGGATATTACACACAATGGATTCAACTTTCACTGTCCCGGGATTATAATAATCACACAATGGAGCCAGGATTCACTGTATTCTTATTGTTAAATACAATCCCTTAACCCAAACATATTCATTTTTCTTTGACAAAATCATGATCATTTATTTTCATATATATACACATTGGCCCCTTTATATATTTAGTATTCTGTTTAGTTTCCAGTCCATTACATTTGTTGTATATTTTAAAAATAATGTGTATTCCCAGCGTCCTGTTTTGAGGACAGTCCATTCAAATAAATGTAATCAAACAGTGAAATCTATTTGTGAAGCTCCACCCGAAAAATGGAGTCGCTTATCATCACCCCGGAGGGCCAATTTCAAGAACTGGATCATCTTTAGACTTCAGTTTCTTATTTTATATGGAGGCATCATGGCTCTGAGGGGCTGTATCTGTTAGAATTAACAGCTGCATTTAGACTGGACCTGTACTTGGTTAACATAATTACACAAAGTTATGATAACAACATAGCTAAAGAGGACATTAAAAATAACATTTAGATGATCTAAATCCAATGGGGCTCTTTCATTGTTACTTAAGCTCACAGAAATGCATGTGAAACCTGACTGACTCACACTGCTCTGCAATGGGCTCTCGTTATTACTGAGCTCCACAGAATGCATGTGAAACCTGGACTGGGGATCACACTGCTCTGGATCAATTGGGCTCTTTCATATATTATGAGCTCATAAATGCATGGGCTGTATCTGGACTGGACAACTGCATTTAGAATGGGGGCCTCAATTAATATTATGATAACAGAATGCATTAAAATAACCTGGACTGATCTGTCTGCTGTGCAATGGGGCTCTCATTATTACTAAGCTCACAGAATGCATGAAACCTGGACTGGATCACACTGCTCTGCAATGGGGCTCTCGTTATTACTGAGCTCACAGAATGCATGTGAAACCTGGACTGGATCACACTGCTCTGCAATGGGGCTCTCATTATTACTGAGCTCACAGAATGCATGTGAAACCTGGACTGGATCACACTGCTCTGCAATGGGGCTCTCATTATTACTGAGCTCACAGAATGCATGTGAAACCTGGACTGGATCACACTGCTCTGCAATGGGGTTCTCCTATTATTACTGAGCTCACAGAATGCATGTGAAACCTGGACTGGATCACACTGCTCTGCAATGGGGCTCTCATTATTACTGAGCTCACAGAATGCATGTGAAACCTGGACTGGATCACACTGCTCTGCAATGGGGCTCTCATTATTACTAGGCTCACAGAATGCATGTGAAGCCTGGACTGGATCACTGCTCTGCAATGGGGCTCTCGTGTTACTGAGCTCACAGAATGCATGTGAAACCTGGACTGGATCACACTGCTCTGCAATGGGGCTCTCATTATTACTGAGCTCACCCAGAATGCATGTGAAACCTGGACTGGATCACTGCTCTGCAATGGGCTCTCATTATTACTGAGCTCACAGGACTGGATCACACTGCATAGCATGTGAAACCTGGACTGGATCACACTGCTCTGCAATGGGGCTCTCATTATTACTGAGCTCACAGAATGCATGTGAAACCTGGGCTGGATCACACTGCTCTGCAATGGGGCTCTCATTATTACTGAGCTCACAGAATGCATGTGAAACCTGGGCTGGATCACACTGCTCTGCAATGGGGCTCTCATTGATTGAGCTCACAGAGTGCATGTGAGGCTGGACTGGATCACACTGCTCTGCAATGGGGCTCTTATTACTGAGCTCACATGTGTGAAACCTGGGCTGGATCACACTGCTCTGCAATGGGGCTCTCATTATTACTGAGCTCACAGAATGCATGTGAAACCTGGGCTGGATCACACTGCTCTGCAATGGGGTTCTCATGTTACTGAGCTCACAGAATGCATGTGAAACCTGGACTGGATCACACTGCTCTGCAATGGGGCTCTCCTTATTACTGAGCTCACAGAATGCATGTGAAACCTGGACTGGATCACACTGCTCTGCAATGGGGTTCTCATTATTACTGAGCTCACAGAATGCATGTGACCTGGACTGGATCACACTGCTCTGCAATGGGGTCTCATTACTGAGCTCACAGAATGCATGTGAAACCTGGACTGGATCACACTGCTCTGCAATGAGACTCTCATTATTACTGAGCTCACAGAATGCATGTGAAACCTGGACTGGATCACACTGCTCTGCAATGGGGCTCTCATTATTACTGAGCTCACAGAATGCATGTGAAACCTGGGCTGGATCACACTGGGAGCTCTGCAATGGGGCTCTCATTATGTGAAAATGCATGTGGATCACTGCTCTACCTGGGGCTCTCATTGTGAAACAGAATGCATGTGAAGCCTGGACTGGATCACACACTGCTCTGCAATGGGGCTCTCATTATTACTGAGCTCACAGAATGCATGTGAAACCTGGACTGGATCACACTGCTCTGCAATGGGGCTCTCATTATTACTGAGCTCACAGAATGCATGTGAAACCTGGGACTGGATCACACTGCTCTGCAATGGGGCTCTCATTATTACTAAGCACAGAATGCATGTGAAACCTGGACTGGATCACACTGCTCTGCAATGGGGCTCTCATTATTACTGAGCTCACAGAATGCATGTGAAACCTGGACTGGATCACTGCTCTGCAATGGGGCTCTCATTATTACTGAGCTCACAGAATGCATGAAACCTGGGCTGGATCACACTGCTCTGCAATGGGGCTCTCATTGTTTACTGAGCTCACAGAATGCATGTGAAACCTGGGCTGGATCACACTGCTGTGCAATGGGGCTCTCATTATTACTGAGCTCACAGAATGCATGTGAAACCTGGACTGGATCACACTGCTCTGCAATGGGGCTCTCATTACTGAGCTCACAGAATGCATGAAACCTGGGCTGGATCACTGCTCTACGTGGGGCTCTCATTATTATGCAATGTGGGCTCTCGTCACCAATGGGGCTCTCATTACTGAGCTCACAGAATGCATGTGAAACCTGGACTGGATCACACTGCTCTGCAATGGGGCTCTCATTATGCAAACTCACAGAATGCATGTGAAACCTGGGCTGGATCACACTGCTCTGCAATGGGACTCTCATTATTACTGAGCTCACAGAATGCATGTGAAACCTGGACTGGATCACACTGCTCTGCAATGGGGCTCTCATTATTACTGAGCTCACAGAATGCATGTGAAACCTGGACTGGATCACACTGCTCTGCAATGGCTCTCATTATTACTGAGCTCACAGAATGCATGTGAAACCTGGACTGGATCACACTGCTCTGCAATGGGGCTCTCATTGTTACTGAGCTCACAGAATGCATGTGAAACCTGGACTGGATCACACTGCTCTGCAATGGGGCTCTCATTATTACTGAGCTCACAGAATGCATGTGAAACCTGGACTGGATCACACTGCTCTGCAATGGGGCTCTCATTACTGAGCTCACAGAATGCATGTGAAACCTGGACTGGATCACACTGCTCTGCAATGGGGCTCTCATTATTACTGAGCTCACAGAATGCATGGACCTGGACTGGATCCTGGGCTGGAATCACACTCTCTGCAATGGGGTCTCATTATTACTGGACTGGATCACTGCTCTGCAGTGGGGCTCTGTGAAACAGAATGCATGTGACCTGGACTGGATCACACTGCTCTGCAATGGGCTCTCATTATTACTGAGCTCACAGAATGCATGTGAAACCTGGACTGGATCACACTGCTCTGCAATGGGGCTCTCATTATTACTGAGCTCACAGAATGAATGTGAAACCTGGGCTGGATCACACTGCTCTGCAATGGGGGTCTCATTATTACTGAGCTCACAGAATGCATGTGAAACCTGGACTGGATCACACTGCTCTGCAATGGGGCTCTCATTACTGAGCTCACAGAATGCATGTGAAACCTGGACTGGATCACTGCTCTGCAATGGGGCTCTCATTACTGAGCTCAGTAAACAATGAATGCATGTGAAACCTGGACTGGATCACACTGCTCTGCAATGGGGAACTCTCATTATTACTGAGCTCACAGAATGCATGTGAAACCTGGACTGGATCACACTGCTCTGCAATGGGGCTCTCATTATTACTGAGCTCACAGAATGCATGTGAAACCTGGACTGGATCACACTCTGCAATGGAACTCTCATTATTACTGAGCTCAATAAAATAATGCATGTGAAACCTGGACTGGATCACACCTGCTCTGCAATGGGGCTCTCATTATTAAAGCTCACAGAATGCATGTGAAACCTGGACTGGATCACGGACTGCTCTGCAATGGGGTTTCTCTCATTGCCTCGTACTGAGCTCACAGAATGCATGTGAAACCTGGACTGGATCACACTGCTCCAACCGTGGGGCTCTCATTATTAAAAAGCTCTGGAGATGCATGAAACCTGGACTGGATCACACTGCTCCATAATGGGGCTCTCATTGGTTGTCAGAGCTCACAGAATGCATGTAAACCTGGACTGGATCACACTGCTCTGCAGTGGGGCTCTCATTATTACTGCGCTCACAGAATGCATGTGAAACCTGGACTGGATCGCGTTTCTCTGCAATGGGAGCCTGGGCTGCTCTAAAAAGGATTTTTTTAACATCCATTTAAATTCGTCAGTAAACAATGAATTAAGCATTTTTTTTACAACCACCGTGCAAGTACAGCTGTCAACACCAAGCACTGCTACCGCCGTCCTGTAGACGACCTGCATTGAACTCACAGGAGACAGCTAACATTACATGGACATCATTATAATCACACACACACACATACATTTTCACAGCGCGGTGGCATATTGAAAATGTAATAATAACCTAAAACAGTGATTTCTGCTGCGTCTTTTTCAAGTCAATGTTAGTTTCACTTACGTGTCCCTCTGTACTGCCGCGTCGTGTTTGCACGACACAGTTGTTAATTACAAAGTGAAATAGACCTGCATACGCGTTGCATCATATACTAGAGTTTAATACTATTAATAGAAATAATAACAATAAAATAACTAACACGCGGATAGTTTTAGAGCGTCTCAAGATACTTCTTTATTCTTACCTTGTTACTGTAAGATCTAGGTTTGCCGGAAGACGCTTCTTATTGAAATGTTAATACCATTAAGCAAATCACCCAAAATAACTAAAATGATGTAGTTAAAGACCAAACCTGTACAATGTAGACTCGAGGTTCACGGACTGGAAAACGCCTTTTTAGTTTCTCTCTTTTTGCCTCGTCTCTTCCGGTTTTATCAGAAGGGCCTTATGAAACCGAAAGTGTTACAGATACAAAATAACCGATTTTCTGTTTCCAGCAACAGATACATAACAATGTATGCACGGCTTTACACCGAGGGAAGCCAGCTTACACCGCTCTGTCACTGCTGGATATACTACAGTATATACAATAAATAGATACTCTGTAATTAAACTGAACCCATAGAAGTGTGACAGAACCCGCGCTGTGGTTGTCAGGAGAGCACAGGGTAATACAGCGACACTCTTTGCGGTTAATCAAGACTCTAGCAGTCCTGCATTACAGACACATTAATGACCAAAAGGACATGTTCCTTTTTTATTCCTCAGAACTTGTGTGTATACCCTGTTCATAACACTACCGGGCTACATATTAAATAAACAGAACTATTTTTACTGTGACTGAAAGTCCCCCTCTCTCTTGCCAAGGGGAATTCGCGTTTTAATTCAGCCAGCAACCAGCTAAAAAGTCAACCTGAGCGAACTCACGACGCGGAAGGATATCATTTACCAGCAGCTGCCATTTATTTCCTGGTTCTATACTCAGAAAGCAACAGGTTCGTGATTTCTGTTTTTAAGCGGTTGTATCTGGGTTCAGTACTATTTAACGTGGACATAGCTGCTCCCGTCACTTCAGACGCGTGTGTATTGCTTGATGCATTTATAGCTTCAGACGCGTGTTGTATTGCTTGATATACATTTATAGACGCGTGTGTATTGCTTCCTGCATGTATAGCTGCAGACGCGCGTGTATTGTTTGATATACATTTTCAGACGCGTGTGTCTCCTGTGATATACATTTATGAACGCGTGTGTATTGCTTGATGCATGTATATGCAGACGCGCGTGTATTGGGATATACATTTTCAGACGCGTGTATTGCTTGATATACATTTATAGACGCGTGTGCATTGCTTGATATATATGTATTCAGACGCGCGTGTATTGCTTGATATACATTTTCAGACGCGCGTGCTTGGCGATATACATTTTTCAGGCGCGTGTGTTGCTTGATATACATTTCAGACGCGCGTGTATTGCTTGATATACATATTCGGTACACGGGCGTTATTGCTTAGGTACCAGGGCAGCATATACATTTTCAGACGCGTGTGTATTTAGCTTGGTATTCATTTTCAGGCGCGTGTTCATTGCTTGATATTCACATTTTCAGACGCGCGTGTATTGTGATATACATTTTCAGACGCGTGTGTAATGCTTGATATACATTTTCAGACGCGTGTGTATTGCTTTTGATATACATGTTCAGACGCGTGCGTATTGCTCTAAAACTATACATTTTCAGACGCGTGTGTATTGCTTGGTGCGTGTCTAGCTGTCGAACGCATTTTGCCGCTGGTGACGCTTTGCCCGGCCATTGCTGGTGTTCAGTAGTTTGCAAATACAGTCCAGGGCCTCTTTCTTGGCAGGTTTTATTAAACTCCACACGCTTTGTACAGCAAATAATAGATTTGTTTAGGATAGCCCGAACAACAAACAAAAACAGACCCGTTTTTTACTTGGACCAGTTTAACCATGCGCACCACACACTGAAAACCAGCTGCACCCACCACAACCCCAGTCACTGCTGGATGTTCTTCCCAGGGTTTGTGTCCCTAAAATCCGCTGCAGACTCAAAGAGTCTGTGTGTCCCTTGAAATCTGCAGCATGACCCCAGGAGTCTGTGTGTCCTAAATCGAGACTCCAGGAGTCTGTGTGTCCTAAATCCCACTCCAGGAGTCTGTGTCCCTAAATCCTGAGACTCCCAGAATCTGTGTGTCTAAATCCCAGACTTCTGTCTCAAAACTGCAGCCCTGAGTTTAAGAGACTTCATGCTGGTCTGGCGGCTGGGTCAAAAAGAGAAGAAAAAGCAGAATTGTTTTCACGGTCCCTGTACTCAAAACCGCCCTAATGCCCATATTAATCTAACTCCTGTGTCAGTACCCAGTAAGAAGCCATTCAACTGGTTCCAGTTCCCAGCACTGGCAGCAGATGCTGGAATGCTGAGCAGCTCAGTTTGTTAATTGTGTAAAATATTCAAACAAGTAACTCTCCTGCTGCAGCCTTGTTTGAGTTTCTTATTATTACCAGCACAGACTGCCAGTTAGAAACCCCACAGAAACACTGCTGCCCTGAGCTCCACACACTCTGCACCTCCACACATCAGAGCTCCCTGGAGGTAGAAATGTATTTTTTACTCGCTTAGGGATTGAGAAAGTGAAATAGGTGCCCTATATTATACATTGGTTTTTGTGCATCTGACTGGCAACAGCGGAATCAACTGTCCTTACATGTGTATTGACGTTCCCTTCTTAAAATTATGAGTTTGTTTTAATGTTGTGTTGTGTATCTGCCCTGTGCTGTGAGTCTTTAGTTTAGCGGACCTGTGATTCTGCTGCAGTGATGTGTATATGATTGCTGTGGTGACTATCCTTCCATGTTGTGTGATATCGTCCTGCCAGCTCCCTGCTGCACTGCTGACTCCTGCTGCCCTCACTGGACCCCTTCTGGTTGTGTATTATTGCCCTGTCCTGTGTTGCTCTGCCTCTGGCTGGTGGCCCTGGTTAAACTGGCCCTGTCTCAGTCAGACCTCCCTGAGTCCTCTCTCAAGCTGGGAGGCAGTGCTGTCCTGAGGCCGGGCCCCTTGAGATATTCTATCCACGGCCAGGTGATTGACATCCTCCCAGGCTCTCCAGAGCTGGCTTCAGGAGCCATCCTCTTCATGGGCTCTTCTCACTGGGAGTCGTCATACACTATAATGCACTAACCCCTAACCCTCACCCTCACCCTCTGCCTGCTGGCCACCCTGCCCTCACCCTCCCTCACCCTCACCCTCACAACCCATGCCCCTCACCTTCTCACCGGGAGACGCCCTCCCCCTTCTGTCTGTATAACGGGCAGGGGGCTCCGGGGAGTGCCGTGATGATATCCTCACTGCAAGCGGGGCACTTGTTCATGTGGGTACATCTCAGGCCATAGTCTCAATCACCAGGCGCACTGTCCTGCTCAGCTCACACGCACTGGTTATTCTAATCCGGCTCACACAGCAGTGGTTCATTCAATCAGCTCACACAGCACTGGTTATTCAATATTACACATGTGGATTTGAGGTTCGAATCAGCTCACACAGCACTGTGGTTCAATCCAGTTCGACTTACAATTATTACAAGATATCACATTATTCAGGTTCAATCATACAATTACAGGTTCAATCAGCTCACAGTTGTGGATTTTTTTTAATCGAGCAATCTGGTTCAGGTTCAATCAATCACACAACTCAAGTGGTACAACAACAATCAGCTCACACAGCACTGTGGTTGAAGTCCCACAACTCCCGGTCAATCAGTCCAGGCCTAACCACTACTCCCACTGTGGATCTGGATAATATAACCCCACTGTCCATCTATAACCCCATTGCAGCCAATCACTGGCCACTAGATTGGGACACTGAGAACATAGACATTGAATAGGTCACACAGCATGAATGTACCCAGGGTTCAGGTTCACATTCATTGAATAGGTTCATTCAGTCAGGTACCCAGGGGTTCAACACATTCATTGGTTCAGGTATGGGGTCACCACAGGGCATTCATTCAATGAATAGGTATGATGTACCCAGGGCACACAGTCATTGAATGGTTCAATCAGCTCACCAGCAGGACAACACATTCATTGAATGGGTTCAATCAGCTCACAGCACATTCATTGAATAGGTATGGGTACCCAGGACACATTCATTGAATAGGTATGGGTTCAATCCTCACACCATTCATTGAATAGGTATGGGTTCGCCAGGGCACACAGCATTCATTGAATAGGTCATACAGCACTGTGGACCAGGGCAGCACATTCATTGTGGTTAGGTTCAATCATTCACACAGGACAGCATATTCATTGAATAGGTCATAGCACTGGGTTCAGTCAGGGCAGCACATTCATTGAATAGGTATGGGGCACTGGACCCAGGGCAGCACTCACCCATTGAATAGGTATGATGTCACAGGGCAGCACATTCATTGAATAGGTATGTGGTTCACCCAGGGCACACATTCATTGAATAGGTATGAGGTCACCCAGGGCAGGATCATTCATTGAATAGGCATAAGGCACCCAGGACAGCACATTCATTGAATAGGTATGAGGGATCACCCAGGGCACAGGGCTTCATTGAATAGGCATGAGGTTCACCCAGGACAGCACTGTCATTGAATCCAGGTATGAGGTACCCAGGACAGCACATTCATTGAATAGGTATGGGGTTCACCCAGGACAGCACTGTTCATTGAATAGGTAGCATGTGGATCAGGTTCACCCAGGGCAGCACATTCATTGAATAGGTATGGTTCCAGGTTCAATCAGCTCACACAGCACATTCATTGAATAGGTATGAGGTTTGGAGGACAGCATTCATTGAATCAGGTATGAAATTGCCAGTGGCAGGTTCAATCATTGAATACTGTGGTTCAATCAGTACCCACTGTGGATCAGCATTCATTGAATAGGTATGAGGTCACCCAGGGCAGCACATTCATTGAATAGGTATGGTTCCAGGTTCAATCAGGACAGCACATTCATTGAATAGGTCATGAGGTGCCAGGACACACACATTCATTGAATCAGCTCACACAACCCTGTGGTTCCCAGGACAGCACATTCATTGAATGGGTGTGGTTCAGGTTCACCCAGGACAGCACATTCATTGAATAGGTCATGAGGTACCCTGGACAGCACATTCATTGAATAGGTCACAGAGGTACCCAGGACAACACAGGGTTCATTGAATAGGTATGAGGTACAACTCAGGACAGCACATTCATTGAATAGGTATGAGGGTTCACCCAGGGCAGCACATTCATTGAATAGCACTGTGGAGGTACCCAGGACAGCACAGGGTTCATTGAATAGGTCATGAGGTACCCAGGACAGCATTCATTGAATAATCAGTACACAGCACTGTTTCAGGTCACCCACACAGCACTGTTCATTGAATAGGTATGGTTCCCAGGGGCAGCACATTCATTGAATAGGTAATGAGGTACCCAGGGCAGCACATTCATTGAATAGGTATGAGGTACCCAGGCACACAGCACATTCATTGAATAGGTATGGAGGTACCCAGACAGCACATTCATTGAATAGGTCAATGAGGTTCAATCCCAGGGCAGCATTCATTGAATCAGGTATGAGGCACCCAGTGGCAATCACATTCATTGAATAGGTATCCAGGTCACCCAGGGCAGCATTCATTGAATCAGGTTCAATCAGGTACCCAGGGCAGCACATTCATTGAATAGGTATGGGGTGCCCAGGGCACACATTCATTGAATAGGTTCATGAGGTCACCCAGGCAGCACATTCATTGAATAGGTATGAGGTTCCCAGGACAGCACATTCATTGAATAGGTGGTTCGTACCAGCTCACACAGCATTCATTGAATAGGTCATGAGGTACCCAGGACAGCACATTCATTGAATAGGTATGAGGTACCCAGGACACACATTCATTGAATAGGTGTGGTGGATCCAGGTTCAATCATGGACAGCACATTCATTGAATAGTGAGGTGGACCCAGGACAGCACATTCATTGGATAGGTTCATGAGCTCACACAGCACTGGCAGCACACAGTTCATTGAATAGGTATGGCACTGTGGTTCCAGGGACAGCTCACACAGCATTGAATAGGTCACACAGCACTGTGGATCACCCAGGGCACACAGCATTCATTGAATCAGCTATGGGTTCAATCAGCTCACACAGCACTTTTCATTCATTGAATGGGTTGTAAGTTCAATCCCAGCTCACAGCACTGTTCATTGAATAGGTCACACAGCACTGTGGTACCCAGGACACAGCACTGTATTCATTGAATAGGTCCATGCACTGTGGATCAGGGCAATCACATTCATTGAATAGGTTCATAAGCTCACCCTGGACAGGTTCAATCATTCATTGAATAGGTTCAATCAGGTACCCAAGGCAGCATTCATTGAATAGGTGGATCAGGTTCAATCCTCACACAGCACGTTCATTGAATATAGGTCACACAGCAGTGGATCCAGGATCAATCAGCTCACAGCATTTGAATAGGATCATGAGGTCACCACAGGACTGTGGTTCACATTCATTGAATTCGGTGTCAGCTCACCCAGGGCAGGCATTCATTCACTGAATAGGTATGAGGTCACCCAGGGCAGCATTCATTGAATAGGTGGTGGGTACCCAGGGCACTGTGGTACATTCATTGAATTGGTATCAGCTCACCCAGGGCAGCACAGGGTTCATTCACACTAGTTTATTTATTCAGGGGTCACTCTTCAGTTTCTTTAGCTGTTTCAGACTCTGGGTTTCTATCCTTGTTTCTTCTTTTATGAGTAGCTCAGTGCTTGTGCTTTTCAATGCACTCTTACATGTACCCTCAATGATACACCGTTCTGATTTTCAAGTGGTTTTTTCATGTTGAGGACATCTTGATTTAAAAGCTCTGAAACTAATAAAACAAGTCACATTTACAGAGCACTCAGGTTGGGTGAGGCGCATTGATTTCTGAACTTTGTTGAGTCCATTTCAGCAGTCTGACTCCCAAAAAAAAAAGGACATGGCAACAATGCTTTTCAATGAAGTCTTCCCAAATACAGTCTTACAGGGTCTCAATGAAGTATTCCCAAATAGCTCACAGCACAGGGTTTTTTCATTTTCAAATCAGATCAGATCAAATCAGACTGCTAGATTCTCTGACCTTGGCATCTCGATTATCAATCGGCTATTCACAGAACAATCAGCTCACACTGCACTGAGCAAAATACTACACTACATGTTCGGTTTACAAGAGGTCTGGTTGAATCAGCTCACACAGGGTCCAGCTCCACCATCCACACTCACAATGCACCTGATGCAGCTCACACACACTCCCACAATGCACCCTGCTGCAGCATCCACACTCCCACAATGAACCATGCTGCAGGTTCACATCCACACTCCCACAATGCTCCACGCTGCTGCAGGATTGTCCACACACTCCCAATCAGCTCAATGCACTCTGGTTGCACATCCACACACTCCCACAATGCACCATGCTGCAGCACATGCAGACAGATGGACTCTGTGTTTCACTGATTGGGTGGATTGACTGCCCAATCCTGTGTTCAGGATTATTCCCTGCCCTGTCCTGTCCCTATTTTGTGTAATGACTGCCCTGTGTTGTGTTGTGTATTCAGGATCTGCCATGTCCTGTGTTATTAATATTGACTGTCCTGTGTTGTGTACTCACACACTGTTTCCCTTCAATCCTGTGTTGTGTATTGACTGCCCTGTCCTGTGTTGTTCAATGACTCACCTGTCCTGTGTTGTGTATTGACTGTCCTGTGTTGTGTACTTTGTCCTGTCCTGTGTTGTTTATTGACTGTCCTGTCCTGTGTTGCTTTGCACCCCCTGTCCTGTGTTGTGTATTGACTGCCCTGTGGTTCTGTGTTGTGTATTGACTGCCCTGTCCTGTGTTGTGTTGACTGTCCTGTCCTGTGTTGTTATTCAATGCCCTGTCCTGTGTTGTGTATTAGCTACCCTGTGTTTCACGTCCCTGTGTTGTGTGGATCCATTCAATCACCTCACCAGCACTTGTTTTATTGACTGCCCCACAGCCTGTGGATCAGGATCAATCTGCCCTGTCCTGTGTTGTGTTCATTGACTGCCCTGTCCTGTGTTGTGTATTGACTGCCCTGTCCTGTGTTGTGTTTTCAGCTCACCCTGTCCTGTGTCCCAGGTATTGACTGCCCTGTCCTGTGTTCCATTGACTGCCCTGTCCTGTGTTGTGTATTGACTGTCCTGTGTTGTGGTTCAATCAGCTCACCTGTCCTGTGTTTCAGGATTGACTCCACCCTGTCCTGTGTTGTGTATTGACTGTCCTGTCCTGTGTTGTTATTGACTGTCCTGTGTTGTGTACTGACTGTCCTGTCCTGTGTTGTGTATTGACTGTCCTGTCCTGTGTTGTTTGACTGCCCTGTCCTGTGTTGTGTATTGACTGCCCTGTCCCTGTGTTGTGTATTGACTGCCCTGTCCTGTTCAATTGCACTGTGGTTGTCCTGTCCTGTGTTGTGTATTGACTGCCTGTCCTGTGTTCGTTAATGCTCACTGTGTTGTCCTGTGTTGTGTATTATCAGCCCTGTCCTGTGTTGTTTATTGAATCTGCCCTGTCCTGTGTTGTGTATTGACTGCCCTGTCCTGTGTTGTGTATTGATCTGCCCTGTCCTGTGTTTGTATTGACTGTCCTGTCCTGTGTTGTGTATTGCACTGTCCTGTCCTGTGTTGGTGTATTGACTGTCCTGTCCTGTGGGTATTGAATGTCCTGTCCTGTGCTTGTCCTGCCCTGTCTGTGTTGTTGACTGCCCTGTCCTGTGTTGGTCTTGTTTGCAGTTGAGATGTTCATTTCCTCAGCTACACACTGGGAAGGTGATTGACATCCTGGGCTCAGGTTCAAGCAGACGCCTTCAGCAATCAGCCATCCTCTTCATGGGGCTCTTCTCACTGGGAGGATACCTGTCTGCACTTATACAATATAATACAGCACTAACACTAACAGCTCACCCCTCACCCTCACCCTAACCCTCACCTCAATCCTCACCTCACCCTCACCCTCACGGGAGGGAAGTCCCTCACGACCAACTGGCGTTCAATCAGCTCTGTCTGTATTCAGCTTTTCTAAAGCCCTGTGGATGGCTGAAGCCAGGGAGTGCCGTGGTAATGCCCTCACCGCTGGAGTGTTAGAGACACTCTGTCAATGTGTTTCAATCTCACACAGACACTAGTGGTTCAATCAGCTCACACAGCACTGTGGTTCGGGTTCAATCAGCTCACACAGCACTGTGGTTCAGGTTCAATCAGCTCACACAGCACTGTGGTTCAGGATCAATCAATCAGCTCACACAGCACTGTGGTTCAGGTTCAATCAGCTCACACAGCACTGTGGTTCAGGTTCAATCAGCTCACACAGCACTGTGGTTCAGGATCAATCAGCTCACACAGCACTGTGGTTCAATCAGCTCACACAGCACTGTGGTTCAGGTTCAATCAGCTCACACAGCACTGTGGATCAGGTTCAATCAGCTCACACAGCACTGTGGTTCAGGTTCAATCAGCTCACACAGCACTGTGGTTCAGGTTCAATCAGCTCACACAGCACTGTGGTTCAGGTTCAATCAGCTCACACTGTGGTTCAGCACACAGCACTGTGGTTCAGGTTCAATCAGCTCCACAGCACTGTGGTTCAGGTTCAATCAGCTTCTCAGCACTGTGGTTCAGGTTCCCCAGCTCTCCCAGCACTCTCCCTCTCTTCCCTCAGCTCTCTCTCTCTCTTCATGTGGACCCTCTCTCCCCAGCTCTCTCTCTCTTCATGGTTCGCTCCCTCTCTCCCCAGCTCTCTCTCTCATGTGCTCCCTCTCTCCCCAGCTCTCTCTCTCTTCATGTGCCCTCTCTCCCCCAGCTCTCTCTCTCTTCATGTACCCTCTCCTCTCTCTCTCTTCATGTGGTTCCCTCTCTCCCCAGCTCTCTCTCTCTTCATGTGCTCCCTCTCTCCCAGCTCTCTCTCTCTTCAACTGTAGCCTCTCTCCCCTCTCTCTCTTCATGTGCTCCCTCTCTCCCCAGCTCTCTCTCTTCATGATCATATGTCTCTCCCAGCTCTCCCATGGCTCCCTCTCCCCAGCTCTTCATGTGCTTCCTTCCTCTCTCCCCAGCTCTCTCTCTCTTCATGTGCTTCCTCTCTCCCCAGCTCTCTCTCTCTTCATGTGGCTTCCTCTCTCCCCAGCTCTCTCTCTTCATCTGTGCTCTCTCTCTCCCCTCTTCAGCTCTCTCTCTCTTCTCTGGGTTCATGTGCTCCCTCTCTCCCCAGCTCTCTCTCTTCATGTGCTTCTCTCCAACCAGCAGGTCTCTTCTCACCAGCATCTTCACAGCACAGTGGGTTCACACAGCAGCCTCAGCAAGACAGGTGACTCTTCCAGCATTACCAAGACAGGTTGGAGCACCTCTTCCAAGACAGGTGAGAGCACACAGCATTACCAAGACAGGTGAGCACACAGCATCACCAAGACAGGTGAGAGCACACAGCATCACCAAGACAGGTGAGGTTCACACAGCATTACCAAGACAGGTCGAGACACAGCATCACCAAGACAGGTGAGAGCACACAGCAAGACGGGTGAGAGCACACAGCATTACCAAGACAGGTGAGAGGAGCACACAGCATTACCAAGACGGGTGAGAGCACAGCATCACCAAGACAGGTGAGAGCACACAGCGACACAAGACGGGTGAGGTTCAGCATCACCAAGACAGGTGAGAGCACACAGCATCACCAAGACAGGTGAGAGCACACAGCATTACCAAGACAGGTGAGAGTACAGCATCACCAAGACAGGTGAGAGCACACAGCATCACCAAGACGGGTGAGAGCACACAGCATTACCAAGACAGGTGAGAGCACACAGCATTACCAAGACAGGTGAGAGCACACAGCATTACCAAGACAGGTGAGAGCACACAGCATTACCAAGACAGGTGAGAGTACACAGCATTACCAAGACAGGTGAGAGCACACAGCATCACCAAGACAGGTGAGAGCACACAGCATTACCAAGACAGGTGAGAGCACACAGCATCACCAAGACAGGTGAGAGCACACAGCATCACCAAGACAGGTGAGAGCACACAGCATCACCAAGACAGGTGAGAGCACAGCATTACCAAGACAGGTGAGAGCACACAGCATTACCAAGACAGGTGAGAGCACACAGCATCACCAAGACAAGTGAGAGCACACAGCATTACCAAGACAGGTGAGAGCACACATTACCAAGACAGGTGAGTACCAAGACAGGTGAGAGTACACAGCATTACCAAGACAGGTGAGAGCACACAGCATTACCAAGACAGGTGAGAGCACACAGCATTACCAAGACAGGTGAGAGCACACAGCATCACCAAGACAGGTGAGAGCACACAGCATTACCAAGACAGGTGAGAGCACACAGCATCACACAGCAAGACAGGTGAGAGCACACAGCATCACCAAGACAGGTGAGCACACAGCATCACCAAGACAGACAGAGAGCACACAGCATTACCAAGACAGGTGAGAGCACAGCATTACAAGACAGATGAGAGACAGGTACACAACATTACCAAGACGGGTGAGAGCACACAGCATTACCAAGACAGGTGAGAGTACACACAGCATTACCAAGACAGGTGAGAGCACACATTACAGACAGGTTAGAGCACACAGATTACCAAGACAGTGAGAGCACACAGCATTACCAAGACAGGTGAGAGCACACAGCATTACCAAGACAGGTGAGAGCACACAGCATTACCAAGACAGGTGAGAGTACACAGCATTACCAAGACAGGTGAGAGCACACAGCATCCGCAAGACAGGTGAGAGCACACAGCATTACCAAGACAGGTGAGAGTACACAGCATTACCAAGACAGGTGAGAGCACACAGCATTACCAAGACAGGTGAGAGTACACAGCATTTACCAAGACAGGTGAGAGTACACAGCATTACCAAGACAGGT
>CM072698.1:9381509-9479009 GCA_036884735.1 Huso huso | reverse complement strand
AGGCGGTCTGCTATTAAAACAGTGCGGAGCTTCGCTACAGAGGACACTGAAGCCAAGAGATACGACAGCAAGCTGTCAGACACACAGAGACTCAAGAACAGCAGGGACACCATCAGAGCTGCCCACCTGCTGTTGAGAAGGGTGGGTGTGTCTGTTGAGAAGGGGTGTGTCTGAGAAGGGTGGGTGTCTGTTTGAGAAGGGGTGTGTCTATTGAGAAGTTGTCTGTTGAGAAGGGGTGTGTCTGTTGAGAAGGGGTGTGTCTGAGAAGGGTGGGTGGGTCTGTTGAGAAGGGGGTGTGTCTGAGAAGGGGGTGTGTCTGGTGAGAAGGGGGTGTGTCTGTTGAGAAGGGGGTGTGTCTGTTGAGAAGGTGTCTGTTGAGAAGGGGGTGTGTCTGTTGAGAAGGGGGTAAGAAGGGGGTGTGTCTGTTGAGAAGGGGGTGTGTCTGTGGGATTGTGACTGATCCCTGGGGAGGTGCTCGTACGCAGAGGTATGCTTTTCTAGCGTTCACCAGCACATGAGCATCATACTATAAGCCATGATGTTCTGAGGCTGGAGGTGTGATTGTTTGTCGCTCGCTGTTTCAAGGGTGGAGGTGTGATTGGTTGTCTGCTCGCTGTTCTGAGGCTGGATGTGTGATTGGTTGTCTGCTCTCTGTTCTGAGGCTGGAGATGTGATTGGTTGTCTGCTCTCTGTTCTGAGGCTGGAGGTGTGATTGGTTGTCTGCTCGCTGTTTCAAGGGTGGAGGTGTGATTGGTTGTCTGCTCTCTGTTCTGAGGCTGGAGGTGTGATTGGTTGTCTGCTCTCTGTTCTGAGGCTGGAGCTGTGATTGGTTGACTGCTCACTGTTCTGAGGCTGGAGGTGTGATTGGTTGTCTGCTCTCTGTTCTGAGGCTGGAGGTGTGATTGGTTGTCTGCTCTCTGTTCTGAGGCTGGAGATGTGATTGGTTGTCTGCTCTCTGTTCTGAGGCTGGAGGTGTGATTGGTTGTCTGCTCGCTGTTTCAAGGCTGGAGATGTGATTGGTTGTCTGCTCTCTGTTCTGAGGCTGGATGTGTGATTGGTTGTCTGCTCACTGTTCTGAGGCTGGAGGTGTGATTGGTTGTCTGCTCACTGTTCTAAGGCTGGAGATGTGATTGGTTGTCTGCTCTCTGTTCTGAGGCTGGAGCTGTGATTGGTTGTCTGCTCTCTGTTCTGAGGCTGGAGGTGTGATTGGTTGTCTGCTCGCTGTTCTGAGGCTGGAGGTGTGATTGGTTGTCTGCTCGCTGTTTCTCTCTGCAGCTCATCACTCTGGCAGTGCAGGTGGTCATGCTGTACTACGGGCGCTGTCTCATTAAAGCGGGTGAGATGAGCACGGGCAGCCTGGTGGCCTTCATCCTGTACCAGAGGGAGCTGGGCTCTCACATCCGGGTAGGTCTCTCATCTTCACACTCTGGAATAACACTGAGTACCTTCCAATATCATTCAAATATCATTTACACTGTCTCCCCTGGTCCACAGTCAGGGGAGCGCAGGGGTCCCCGAGGGTCTCCTCTGGTAAAGGCACGGATGCGTGGTGTGCAGGGGGAGTCACACAGTCAGGGGAGCGCAGGGGTCCCCGAGGGTCTCCTCTGGTAAAGGCACGGATGCGTGGTGTGCAGGGAGAGTCACACAGTCAGTGGCGCGCAGGGGTCCCCGAGGGTCTCCTCTGGTAAAGGCAGGGCTCCGTGGTGTGCAGGGGGAGTCACACAGTCAGGAGAGCGCAGGGGTTCCAGAGGGTTTCCTCTGGTAAAAACCTTAGCGTGGTGTGCAGGGGAGTCACAAGGGGCGCAGGGGTCCCCGGTCTTCTCTGGTAAAGGCAGGCGTGGTGTGCAGGGGGAGTCACACAGTCAGGGGAGCGCAGGGGTCCCCGAGGGTCTCCTCTGGTAAAGGCATGGGTGCGTGGTGTGCAGGGGGAGTCACACGGTCAGGGGAGCACAGGGGTCCCGGGTTCTGGTAAAGGCAGTGCGTGGTGTGCTGTCAGGAGAGTGCAGGTTTGCGTCCTGGCTGCGTGAAGTCACTCATTGGCTCTGGCGCTCCAGTGGGTTAGGGCAGCGGTTCTGTGGTGAGGTACTGGATGGTTCTGTTGGTCCCATATTGAATTATTACCATTTTCTCTTAATCTGTTAATTTTTGCTGAATAGTTGCACACTCACACAGCTTCTAAGGGTGGAGTGGATCACATGGCACTTCACAGGAATACAGGGCTGGTGTTGCTGTGTCTTGTGTGGGCTGGTCAGTGTATATACTTACAAATTTGACTTCTTTATTTCCTGTCTCCTCTGCAGGCTCTGGTGTACATCTGCTCTAACATGCTGAACTCGGTGGGGGCGGCTGCCAAGGTGTTTGAGTATCTGGATCGCAGGCCGCTGGTCTCCACTGACGGCTCCCTGCAGCCCGAGACCCTGAGAGGACACGTGCAGTTCAGAAACGTCAGCTTCACCTACCCCAGCAGACCCGACGTGCCCGTGATCAAGGTAGGGCAGAGGGTAGGGCATCATGACACCAGAGCATTACACAGGGAGAGAGCAGAGGGTAGAGCATCCTGACACCAGAGCATTACACAGGGATAGAGCAGAGGGTAGAGCATCCTGACACCAGAGCAATACACATGATAGAGCAGAGGGTAGAGCATCCTGACACCAGAGCATTACACAGGGATAGAGCAGAGGGTAGAGCATCCTGACACCAGAGCATTACACATGATAGAGCAGAGGGTAGGGCATCCTGACACCAGAGCATTACACATGATAGAGCAGAGGGTAGAGCATCCTGACACCAGAGCATTACACAGGGATAGAGCAGAGGGTAGAGCATCCTGACACCAGAGCATTACACATGATAGAGCAGAGGGTAGAGCACCCTGACACCAGAGCATTACACATGATAGAGCAGAGAGTAGAGCATCCTGACACCAGAGCATTACACATGATAGAGCAGAGGGTAGAGCATCCTGACACCAGAGCATTACACATGATAGAGCATAGGGTAGAGCACCCTGACACCAGAGCATTACACATGATAGAGCAGAGGGTAGAGCACCCTGACACCAGAGCATTACACATGATAGAGCAGAGGGTAGGACACCCTGACACCAGAGCATTACACATGATAGAGCAGAGGGTAGAGCACCCTGACATCAGAGCATTACACATGATAGAGCAGAGGGTAGGGCATCCTGACACCAGAGCATTACACATGATAGAGCAGAGGGTAGGGCACCCTGACACCAGAGCATTACACATGATAGAGCAGAGGGTAGAGCACTCTGACATCAGAGCATTACACATGATAGAGCAGAGGGTAGGGCATCCTGACACCAGAGCATTACACATGATAGAGCAGAGGGTAGGACACCCTGACACCAGAGCATTACACATGATAGAGCAGAGGGTAGGGCACCCTGACACCAGAGCATTACACATGATAGAGCAGAGGGTAGAGCACCCTGACACCAGAGCATTACATGATGATAGAGCAGAGGGTAGAGCACCCTGACACCAGAGCATTACACATGATAGAGCAGAGGGTAGGGCACCCTGACACCAGAGCATTACACATGATAGAGCAGAGGGTAGAGCACCCTGACACCAGAGCATTACACATGATAGAGCAGAGGGTAGGGCACCCTGACACCAGAGCATTACACATGATAGAGCAGAGGGTAGAGCACCTGACATCAGAGCATTACACATGATAGAGCAGAGGGTGGGGCATCCTGACACCAGAGCATTACACATGATAGAGCAGAGGGTAGGGCACCCTGACACCAGAGCATTACACATGATAGAGCAGAGGGTAGAGCACCCTGACATCAGAGCATTACACATGATAGAGCAGAGGGTAGAGCACCCTGACACCAGAGCATTACACATGATAGAGCAGAGGGTAGGGCACCCTGACACCAGAGCATTACACATGATAGAGCAGAGGGTGGAGCACCCTGACATCAGGCATTACATGATAGAGCAGAGGGTAGGGCATCCTGACACCAGAGCATTACACATGATAGAGCAGAGGGTAGGACACCCTGACACCAGAGCATTACACATGATAGAGCAGAGGGTAGAGCATCCTGACACCAGAGCATTACACATGATAGAGCAGAGGGTAGGGCACCCTGACACCAGAGCATTACACATGATAGAGCAGAGGGTAGAGCACCCTGACATCAGAGCATTACACATGATAGAGCAGAGGGTCTTGTGTCCTGACACCAGAGCATTACACATGATAGAGCCCCTGGGTAGAGCATCCTGACACCAGAGCATTACACATGATAGAGCAGAGGGTGGGGCATCCTGACACCAGAGCATTCTGTCTGTCTGTCTGAGAGAGGGTGGACACCCTGACACCAGAGCATTACACATGATAGAGCAGAGGGTTCTCTCTCTCACCCTGACACCAGAGCATTACACATGATAGAGCAGAGGGTGGTGGGCACCCTGACACCAGAGCATTACACTGTGATCTGTCAGTGAGGGTGGAGCACCTGACATCAGAGCATTTTCACATGATAGAGCAGAGGGTAGAGCATCCTGACACCAGAGCATTACACATGATAGAGCAGAGGGTAGAGCACCCTGACACTGCATTACACAGGGAGAGAGCAGAGGGTAGAGCATCCTGACACCAGAGCATTACACATGATAGTTTGAATTGATCTTGTGTTTCAGAGCGTGTCGTTTGAGCTGCGCCCCTGTGAGATCACGGCTCTGGTGCCCCCTCTGTCTTGTGAGAGCCTCTCTCTCTCTCTCTCTCTGTCTGTCTGTCTGTCTGTCTGTCTGTCTGTCTGTCTGTCTGTGAGGTGTCGCTCTGAGAGTGTATCTCTAGTTTACTCTCTTTCATTGTGTTCTCTCTCTTCTCCAGAAGCGTCTCGCTTGAGCTGCGCCCGGTGAGATCACGGCTCTGGTGCCCCTCTGTGCGTGAGAGTCTCTCTCTCTCTCTCTCTCTGTCTGTCTGTCTGTCTGTCTGTCTGTCTGTCTGTGAGAGTGGTGTCGCTCTGAGAGTGTATCTCTAGTTTACTCTCTTTCATTGTGTTCTCTCTCTCTCTCCTCCAGAGCGTCTCGTTTGAGCTGCGCCCCGGTGAGATCACGGCTCTGGTGCCCCTCTGTGCGTGAGAGCCTCTCTCTCTCTCTCTCTCTGTCTGTCTGTCTGTCTGTCTGTCTGTCTGTCTGTCTGTCTGTGAGAGTGGTGTCGCTCTGAGAGTGTATCTCTAGTTTACTTTCTTTCATTGTGTTCTCTCTCTTCTCCAGAGCGTCTCGTTTGAGCTGCGCCCCGGTGAGATCACGGCTCTGGTGGGCCCCTCTGTGCGTGAGAGCCTCTCTCTCTCTCTCTGTCTGTCTGTCTGTCTGTCTGTCTGTCTGTCTGTGAGAGTGGTGTCGCTCTGAGAGTGTATCTCTAGTTTACTCTCTTTCATTGTGTTCTCTCTCTCTCTCCTCCAGAGCGTCTCGTTTGAGCTGCGCCCCGGTGAGATCACGGCTCTGGTGGGCCCCTCTGGCGGGGGGAAGTCGACGTGTGTGTGTCTGCTGGAGCGCTTCTACCAGCCCCAGAGTGGAGAGATCCTGCTGGACGGGGCTCCCCTTCAAGACTACCAGCACTCGTACCTGCACAGGAAGGTAACGCACTCACACTACCAGCACTCACACTACCTGCACTCACACTACCAGCACTCACACTGCACTCACACTACCAGCACTCACACTGCACTCACACTACCAGCACTCTCACACTCACACTACCAGCACTCACACTGCACTCACAGTACCAGCACTCACACTGCACTCACACTTCCACCAGCACTCATACTGCACTCACACTACCAGCACTCTCACACTCACACTACCAGCACTCACACTGCACTCACAGTACCAGCACTCACACTGCACTCAGCACTCACACTACCAGCACTCACACTGCACTCACACTACCAGCACTCACACTGCACTCACAGTACCAGCACTCACACTGCACTCACACTACCAGCACTCACACTGCACTCACACTGCACTCACACTACCAGCACTCACACTGCACTCACACTTACACTACCAGCACGCACTGTGCACTGCATGCACTCACACTGCACTCAACACTGCACTTACACTACCAGCACACACACTACCAGCAATCACACTGTGTGCACACTGCACTCACACTGCCAGCACTCACACTACCAGCACTCACAGTGCACTCACAGTGAATCTCTCTCTCTGGTTAATGTAACAGTGAATCTCTCTGTCTGGTTAATGTAACAGTGAATCTCTCTGTCTGGTTAATGTAACAGTGAATCTGTCTGTCTGGTTAATGTAACAGTGAATCTCTCTGTCTGGTTAATGTAACAGTGAATCTGTCTGTCTGGTTAATGTAACAGTGAATCTCTCTGTCTGGTTAATGTAACAGTGAATCTGTCTCTGTCTGGTCTGCTTGTCTGTGCTGTCACTGTGTTTATGGCACTGCTCTCTTCCACAGTAAGTGTATTCACTCACTCTTATGTTCCTGTCCCTGTCAGATCGCCCTGGTGGGTCAGGAGCCGGTCCTCTTCGCCGGCTCCATCAAAGACAACATCGGCTACGGGCTCCCAGAATGCTGTCTGGAGCGAGCCCAGGAGGCAGCGCGGAGAGCCAACGCACACGGCTTCGTGACGAGCCTGGAGCGTGGCTACAACACCGGTGAGGCACACACACCAATACAATACAATACAATACAATACAATACAATACAATACAATGTAGCACTCTGCAGCCCAGCTACAACACCAGTGAGGCACACACACCAGTACAGTACAATACAATACAATACTATGTAGCATTCTGCAGGCCAGCTCTAACACCAGTGAGGCACACACACCAGTACAGTACAATACTGTGTAGCTCTGGAGTGTTCTAGTCATGGATGAAATAGAGCCATTGGTTCATTTGCTGTGTTTATTCAGACGCGGGTGAGAGGGGGGGGCAGCTGGCTGGAGGACAGAAGCAGCGCATTGCGATCGCCAGAGCTCTCGTCAGGAACCCACAGCTCCTCATCCTGGACGAGGCCACCAGCTGCCTGGACATCGAGAGCGAACACGCGGTGAGTGAGTCTGTCTGTCTGAGATTCTGTCTGTCTGTCCGAGAGTCTGTCTCTCTGTCTGAGAGTCTGTCTATGTCTGTCTGAGAGTCTGTCAGTCTGTGTGCTGAGAGTCTGTCTGAGAGTCTGTCTGTCAGTCTGTGTGAGAGTCTGTGTCTGAGAGTATGTCTGTCTGAGAGTCTGTCTGTCTGAGAGTCTCTCTGTTTCTGTCTGTCTGAGAGTCTGTCTGTCTGTCTGTCTGTCTGAGAGTGTCTGTCTGAGAGTCTGTCTGTCTGTCTGAGAGTCTGTTTGTCTGTCTGAGAGTCTCTCTGTTTCTGTCTGTTTGAGAGTCTGTCTGTCTGAGATTCTGTTTGTCTGAGAGTCTGTCTGTCTGAGAGTCTCTCTGTTTCTGTCTGTCTGAGAGTCTGTGTCTGAGAGTCTCTCTGTTTCTGTCTGTCTGAGAGTCTGTCTGTGAGAGTCTCTCTGTTTCTGTCTGTCTGAGAGTCTGTCTGTCTGAGAGTCTCTCTGTTTCTGTCTGTCTGAGAGTCTGTCTGTCTGTCTGTCTGAGAGTCTCTCTGTTTCTGTCTGTCTGAGAGTCTGTCTGTCTGTCTGAGAGTCTCTCTGTTTCTGTCTGTCTGAGAGTCTGTCTGTCTGAGAGTCTGTCTGTGTGAGATTCTGTTTGTCTGAGAGTCTGTCTCTCTTCATCAGAGGTTAAAGTAAGCCGGTACGGTCCATGTTGTCAGGTCATGTTACATTTCGACAGATTAGAGTGAGTGTTTAGGCTACATCACTTCTTCTTTGTATTTGAACTCTTCTTGGTTGTCCTGTTACTAATTGTTATTGATGTTTAAGCAAAAGAACTCGCAGTCACTCAGGTACCGTCATGTGACTTAGCATGACAGAGGGGTGATCGCCATGGTAACCGTCACACTCTGTGCAGGAAGAAGCATTCCTGAAAAACTAAAAGCTCTCCTCACTGTGGAAACTCTTCAGTGAGCGACGCTGACTGTGAAGGGGTTCAGCAGACCTGTCAGCACTGAGCTTTCAAAACAAGGGAGCTTTTCTAACTGGAATCACAGTGAGCAGAACAGACTGTGATACACAGATCCTTCTAATTGCTTTCAAAAAGGAAACATATCAAACAGAAAAACAACCATGAGATGCTTCACAATCAAAACCACGTATACAAGGTGACAGCAGGGCGCCCCCAGCGTGACATGAGGGGGGGGCAAGTCCGCCTGAAATGTAACTGAAAAAATAAATACATAAAATACTTTTACGAAGTTGACGAGGATAATATTATTAATAATAAAATACTACTACTGCTACTAGGGGAGATACCAGATGATGAAGGTGGTTCACGCAGGGCGAGGCTCGGCCACTCCTGCAATGCATCATTCCTGGGGGGCTGCGTTCACGCTCTCCCCTGATATTCGGGTCAAAGATAGAAACACACAAGGTACAACTTACTACAACTACTACTAATATAATAATAATAATAATAATAATAATTTTTTGGTTTATTGTTGGCAGTCTCGTGTTTTTCATCCTCATTGTCTTGTTTCAACCTGAAACCCACATTTAGGGGCGGGATTGCGATGCCTCGTTTGCTCATAAAACCGTCTTTCATTGGATGAATTGATCTTATGACGTCACGTTAGTCAGGTGATAATAATACGGAAGTTTTTAGAGCGGTCTGTTGGTCCGCCGTCAGTATTAATTTCCGATTCCTGAATTGCCAGGTAAAGAAAGAAAGAGCGACACTGTTTAAAACGCTACCGCCCCTCGCATCCCGTTTGTCCTCCTTTGTTTTGGTTTCTCATTTAAAATGTGTTCATTGTAAATTAGTTCCTGGTGTGATTGTTAATGTGGCTTGTTATTTTAAACACGTGAGTCAGTGTGATTGCAGTCACACTGCAGCTGAAGGATCAGTCAGATATTGAAAAGAAGCATTACACTTTTCACGAGCTATAAACAGCAAAAGTGGGACAGCTTGAAGGATAATTTACCAAAAAAAACCAAACATTCCGTTAAACAACATGTACACGAACACGTGTTTGCACTGCATTGTCATTAAGAGACAGTAAGGATGGGATCCAGCGAGTCAGCGCTGTGAATAACAAGGTGTGTAAACTCCGGGTCTGGTGAAGTTCAGCACATAGACTGAACAGATCAACACGCACACATACATCGCTATTGAACCTCAAGCAAATGCAAAGACTTGTATTTCATTTTGCTGATTGAAACCATTTCAACAAGTGTATATTTAACAGCATAAACTGCGCTGCAGGAAGGACAAGTGAACAGCTGTTTCCTGTTTCATAAAATGGTCTTATTCCTCTAAGAAAGCGTGTCTGTGTCTTTGTGCTGCTTCTAAATATGGTCCATTGAGTTAGAGGGCAAAGTTTACTCCTAATAAAATAACTTAAAACAATCATGGAACTGCTACTAGTCATCGCGTGCTAGTTTTAGAATATGTTTAAATTTCAGGGCAGGTTTTGCACTTGCTTCGGATTGGATACATTGTTCTGTATCTAACAAAAGCTGCCAGTCATGAAACGACAGGGAGAGGAATAGAAGGAAACATTTGAATTACCTTCCGATTTCAGGTGCCTGTAGAGTAAGAGGACACTGGCTGTGAAGGAGGACTGCCACTCTGTTGTCGTTTTTTATACACAGATCAACTTACTTGACTTGAAAAACGTCTTAAACAGTGCAAGCAAATTCCTGCTTGGTTTGATTGAATGAGCACAAAGAGCTTAATATGAAAGCTGAAAATGAATTTCAATAAAAGACCAACGACACGTTTTTAATAATAATAAAAACTAGGGGTGGGCATCGATATGAAAATTGTATATTGATATCGTGCACGTATTTCGATATCGATAATATCGAAGTCTTCCAAAAACACAGAAAAATATAATAACACAAATGCAATATGAAACATATATCCATACAGACGTGAACAGATATTTACATGAGAAAAGCAATAGCTTACTTTAACTGAGTGGTGCTTTGCTAAACAATATCCATGGTCTTCATCATCAGCCACCTCAAAACTGAAATATTTCTATAGTATACTTCACTGCACAGGCTAGCCAATCTGGAAGTAATGTAATCTCTGCGTGTAAATGCACGAAACATCTGAATGTATGAAGTACGGTGTCATGCTGAATGTTGCATTATTTTGAGATGTGTTTTGAAGTTTTAAAAGTACATCTCATTTATAATAATGAAAGTTCACGTTTTAAAAATACATTAATAACAGTGTAAGTAATCGCATGGGAAAAATGCAATGACCCACACAGGCAGCATCTCACATCTCACAATAATCCCAATAGTGCTTAATGCAGCATGCAAATAGCGTTCTGTACCTTGCGAGCACGTTCTGAATAGAAAAAAAAAAAATATATACATATATCAAATTATTTAAGCAGGTATTTTGTCCTGTTTATGTGTTTTTTGTGTTAAGTTTGTTTTAGGTGTTTATCCCTTTAAAAAAGACGGTCCTGTTTCTTAATTAGTTGATCTTGCGCACTTTTTTGAAAACAGGGTATAGTTTCCAGTAAGGGATTGGCTGGTGAGAGGAAACAGGTGAAGAAACGGGAGTAGAGCACACGAGGACACAGGGTGTGGATGTGTTGTTTTTCTTGATTTATAGCTATTAAATGTTTGAAATACATTACATCAGGTTCTTAGAAAAAGAAAAACGCAATCAATGGAATAAAATGGTTAAATAATAAGAAGAACATGAGAAAGTTTACAAACGAGAGGAGGCCATGCGGCCCATCTTGCTCGTTTGGTTGTTAGTAGCTTATTGATCCCAGGGGACTTTTTCGACCTGAAAAAAGAAACAAGGACCAGGGGTCACAAATGGAGATTAGATAAAGGGGCATTCAGAGCAGAAAATTCTCTTTTTTACACAGAGAATTGTGGGAGTCTGGAACCAACTCCCCAGTAATGTTGTTGAAGCTGACACCCTGAGATCCTTCAAGAAGCTGCTTGATGAGATTCTGGGATCAATAAGCTACTAACAACCAAACGAGCAAGATGGGCTGAATGGCCTCCTCTCATTTGTAAACTTTCTTATGTTCTTATATTCTTAATACCCCTCCCCTGCTGTCACTGTGTTAATACTTGCCCCTCCCCTGCTCTCACTGTGTTGACCTGCCTCTCTCTCTCCTCTCAGATCCAGGAGTCTCTGTCTCGCACCCGGGGTCAGACGGTGCTGGTGATCGCTCATCGCTTGAAGACGGTGGAGAAGGCTGATCGCATCATCGTGATTGAGGGCGGGGAGGTGCGGGAGCAGGGCACTCACCACGAGCTGATGAGGAGGGAGGGCAACTATCACAGGCTGGTGCAGGGGCTCTTCACAGAGACACAGCCCCCGCAATAGAGGGGCACACACACAGAGTGGAGAGAGCTGGGGGGGTTACACACACACAGTGGAGAGAGCTGGGGGGGTTACACACACAGTGGAGAGAGCTGGGGGGTTACACACACACAGAGTGGAGAGAGCTGGGGGTTACACACACATAGAGTGGAGAGAGCTGGGGGGGTACACACACACACAGTGGAGAGAGAGCTGGGGGTTACACACACACAGAGTGGAGAGAGCTGGGGGTTACACACACACACAGAGTGGAGAGAGCTGGGGGTTACACACACACAGAGTGGAGAGCTGGGGTTACACACACACAGAGTGGAGAGAGCTGGGGGTTACACACACACAGAGTGGAGAGAGCTGGGGGTTACACACACACAGAGTGGAGAGAGCTGGGGTTACACACACACAGAGTGGAGAGCTGGGGGTTACACACACACAGAATGGAGAGAGCTGGGGTTACACACACAGTGGAGAGAGCTGGGGGTTACACACACACAGAGTGGAGAGAGATGGGGGTTACACACACACAGTGGAGAGAGCTGGGGGTTACACACACACAGAGTGGAGAGAGCTGGGGGTTACACACACACAGAGTGGAGAGAGCTGGGGGTTACACACACACAGAGTGGAGAGAGCTGGGGGTTACACACACACAGAATGGAGAGAGCTGGGGGTTACACACACACAGAGGGAGAGAAACTGGGGGTTACACACACACAGAGTGGAGAGAGCTGGGGGTTACACACACACAGAGTGGAGAGAGATGGGGGGTTACACACACACAGTGGAGAGAGCTGGGGGTTACACACACACAGTGGAGAGAGCTGGGGGGTTACACACACACACAGAGTGGAGAGAGCTGGGGGTTACACACACACAGAGTGGAGAGAGCTGGGGGTTACACACACACAGAGTGGAGAGAGCTGGGGGGTTACACACACAGAATGGAGAGAGCTGGGGGTTACACACACACAGAGTGGAGAGAGCTGGGGGTTACACACACAGAATGGAGAGAGCTGGGGGTTACACACACACAGAATGGAGAGAACTGGGGGTTACACACACAGAATGGAGAGAGCTGGGGGTTACACACACACAGAGTGGAGAGAGCTGGGGGTTACACACACACAGAGTGGAGAGAGCTGGGGGTTACACACACAGAGTGGAGAGAGCTGGGGGTTACACACACAGAGTGGAGAGAGCTGGGGGTTACACACACACAGTGGAGAGAGCTGGGGGGTTACACACACAGAGTGGAGAGAGCTGGGGGGTTACACACACACAGAGTGGAGAGAGCTGGGGGTTACACACACACAGAGTGGAGAGAGGCTGGGGGGTTACACACACACAGAGTGGAGAGAGCTGGGGGGGTTACACACACACAGAGTGGAGAGAGCTGGGGGGGGTATGTCTTGTATGTCTGATTCAGTGTGAGGAGCTCAGTTTGGATTAATGATCTCAGCTTGTATGTCTGATTCAGTGTGAGGAGCTCAGTTTGGATTAATGATCCCAGCTTGTATGTCTGATTCAGTGCTCAATGTGAGGAGCTCAGTTTGGATTAATGATCCCAGCTTGTATGTCTGATTCAGTACTCAATGTGAGGAGCTCAGTTTGGATTAATGATCCCAGCTTGTATGTCTGATTCAGTACTCAATGTGAGGAGCTCAGTTTGGATTAATGATCCCAGCTTGTATGTCTGATTCAGTACTCAGTGTGAGGAGCTCAGTTTGGATTAATGATCCCAGCTTGTATGTCTGATTCAGTGCTCAGTGTGAGGAGCTCAGTTTGGATTAATGATCCCAGCTTGTATGTCTGATTCAGTGCTCAGTGTGAGGAGCTCAGTTTGGATTAATGATCCCAGCTTGTATGTCTGATTCAGTGCTCAGTGTGAGGAGCTCAGTTTGGATTAATGATCCCAGCTTGTATGTCTGATTCAGTGCTCAGTGTGTGGAGCTCAGTTTGGATTAATGATCTCAGCTTGTATGTCTGATTCAGTGCTCAGTGTGAGGAGCTCAGTTTGGATTAATGATCCCAGCTTGTATGTCTGATTCAGTGCTCAGTGTGTGGAACTCAGTTTGGATTAATGATCCCACCTTGTATGTCTGATTCAGTGCTCAGTGTGTGGAACTCAGTTTGGATTAATGATCCCAGCTTGTATGTCTGATTCAGTGCTCAGTGTGTGGAGCTCAGTTTGGATTAATGATCCCAGCTTGTATGTCTGATTCAGTGCTCAGTGTGAGGAGCTCAGTTTGGATTAATGATCTCAGCTTGTATGTCTGATTCAGTGCTCAATGTGAGGAGCTCAGTTTGGATTAATGATCTCAGCTTGTATGTCTGATTCAGTACTCAATGTGAGGTGCTCAGTTTAGATTAATGATCCCAGCTTGTATGTCTGATTCAGTGCTCAGTGTGTGGAACTCAGTTTGGATTAATGATCCCAGCTTGTATGTCTGATTCAGTACTCAATGTGAGGTGCTCAGTTTAGATTAATGATCCCAGCTTGTATGTCTGATTCAGTGCTCAGTGTGAGGAGCTCAGTTTGGATTAATGATCCCAGCTTGTATGTCTGATTCAGTGCTCAGTGTGAGGAGCTCAGTTTGGATTAATGATCCCAGCTTGTATGTCTGATTCAGTGCTCAGTGTGAGGAGCTCAGTTTGGATTAATGATCTCAGCTTGTATGTCTGATTCAGTGCTCAGTGTGAGGTGCTCAGTTTGGATTAATGATCCCAGCTTGTATGTCTGATTCAGTACTCAATGTGAGGTGCTCAGTTTAGATTAATGATCCCAGCTTGTATGTCTGATTCAGTGCTCAGTGTGAGGAGCTCAGTTTGGATTAATGATCCCAGCTTGTATGTCTGATTCAGTGCTCAGTGTGAGGAGCTCAGTTTGGATTAATGATCTCAGCTTGTATGTCTGATTCAGTGCTCAGTGTGAGGTGCTCAGTTTGGATTAATGATCCCAGCTGTCTGATTCAGTACTCAATGTGATTCAGTTTGGATTAATGATCCCAGCTTGTATGTCTGATTCAGTGCTCAGTGTGAGGAGCTCAGTTTGGATTAATGATCCCAGCTTGTATGTCTGATTCAGTGCTCAGTGTGAGGAGCTCAGTTTGGATTAATGATCCCAGCTTGTATGTCTGATTCAGTGCTCAGTGTGAGGAGCTCAGTTTGGATTAATGATCCCAGCTTGTATGTCTGATTCAGTGCTCAGTGTGAGGAGCTCAGTTTGAAGTTTTCATTGTGTGAAGCTGCTGTATATGAAATGTGTTCTGTACAGTATGAACAATGTGTTCTTATAATAAAACACAAAGCAATGAAACCCCACGAGTGACTGGCTTATTCTGCTGCTATACTGAGCTCATGTGTGTGTTAAAAAAAAAGAACTGACTTTTATTTTCATTCTCAAAAACTCCCATTTCTAGTTATCAAATGTAAGTGGCTGGCAATCCCCACTTTCTGTCTCCCAGATGCCAAACTTACACAGTACATGTAGTTATTATATAGAGATATTACACCCTGATATTTCAGTGGATTACACAGTGTATCTAGTTATCATATAGTGATATTACACCCTGATATTTCAGTGGATTACACAGTGTATCTAGTTATCATATAGTGATATTACAATCTGATAGTTCAGTGGATTACAGTGTATCTAGTTATTATATAGAGATATTACACACTGGTATTTCAGTGGATTACACAGTGTAGTGAAAAAATTAAGCTGACAAATGTTTTTTGATTCAAAAACACTTTATATACAAGAAAGGTGTACCTCCAATGCAATCATATAAGCACGAGATTTAAACTGACCAGACCTCAGTACAGCTCAGCGCATGATATGTTTGTATCAGAAAGCACGGATATCCATGGAGTCAATTCGAAAGAGATGAAAAGACTGACAAAACTTTACAATGTTTGATATTTATACCTTTGTAAATTTATACTGGTTTCTGTCCAGTAATCAAGGTCGTCGTTCTCTCATCACACTCGGTGAGCCGGCCACACACTTCCTCTGTGGGAAAGGGGACGCTGCTCGCTGACCTTATGGTCCTCCATGTGTAATGAGGCACGGTGCGTCCACTTTGTGTTTTAATGCACCTTCCCCCTGTCTCAGGGTCCTCCACGTGTAATAAGAGGATTCTAAACTTGGATAATACTGCATTAAAACGACTATAAAAACACATTCACTCACAATTTAAACAATGATTCTTGACTATAAAAGACATACACATAATGTAAAACTTATAATTAATAACAATTAATACCTCATGCCATTACAACAACACACTGTGAAACATTCCTGATAGAGCTGCAGACTCTGCTAATCACACTGAAACATTCCTGATAGAGCTGCAGACTCTGCTAATCACACTGAAACATTCCTGATAGAGCTGCAGACTCTGCTAATCACACTGAAACATTCCTGATAGAGCTGCACTCTGCTAATCACACTGAAACATTCCTGACAGAGCTGCAGACTCTGCTAATCACACTGAAACATTCCTGACAGAGCTGCAGACTCTGCTAATCACACTGAAACATTCCTGACAGAGCTGCAGACTCTGCTAATCACACTGAAACATTCCTGATAGAGCTGCAGACTCTGCTAATCACACTGAAACATTCCTGATAGAGCTGCAGACTCTGCTAATCACACTGAAACATTCCTGATAGAGCTGCAGACTCTGCTAATCACACTGAAACATTCCTGATAGAGCTGCACTCTGCTAATCACACTGAAACATTCCTGACAGAGCTGCAGACTCTGCTAATCACACTGAAACATTCCTGACAGAGCTGCAGACTCTGCTAATCACACTGAAACATTCCTGACAGAGCTGCAGACTCTGCTAATCACACTGAAACATTCCTGACAGCTGCAGACTCTGCTAATCACACTGAAACATTCCTGACAGAGCTGCAGACTCTGCTAATCACACTGAAACATTCCTGATAGAGCTGCAGACTCTGCTAATCACACTGAAACATTCCTGATAGAGCTGCAGACTCTGCTAATCACACTGAAACATTCCTGATAGAGCTGCAGACTCTGCTAATCACACTGAAACATTCCTGACAGAGCTGCAGACTCTGCTAATCACACTGAAACATTCCTGATAGAGCTGCAGACTCTGCTAATCACACTGAAACATTCCTGACAGAGCTGCAGACTCTGCTAATCACACTGAAACATTCCTGATAGAGCTGCAGACTCTGCTAATCACACTGAAACATTCCTGACAGAGCTGCAGACTCTGCTAATCACACTGAAACATTCCTGATAGACTCTGCTATGTGAATGTGGTGCTGATCAGGGATGCAGCATTGCCACAGTGACAGTAACTGAGCAGATCTGTGAATGTGGTGCTGATCAGGGCTGCAGCATTGCCACAGTGACAGTAACTGAGCAGATCTGTGAATGTGGTGCTGATCGGGGCTGCAGCATTGCCAGTGACAGTAACTGAGCAGATCTGTGAATGTGATGCTGCTCATGCAGCTTCTCATGCAGCCACTCACAGAAACATGTTTCCTATCAGTGCCGTGCACGGGACAGGCTGCAGCACGGACAGCACATCGTTTAAAATAAAAGAAACACCAAAAGACAACTGCAGTCTCAATAGTTTTATTCCAATCAGTTAAGTGCCTCAGATTACAATTTTTCAATGCATTTTAATAGAGGGCTTGCAGACTCTGTGCAGAAAGAGAGAGACCCTCAATCCTGACCCGGGAATCCCCCAACCCCCACACCTGACAGCTGCTCCCACACAGAGCCGAGATGCTGCTCTGCATGTAGTTTCTAGAGGGTCAGTGCTGTTTCACAGCAGTAATGAGCAGCCCTCATTGCAATGCAGTGAAGCAGGTTTGCTGCATCAGTGATGTGGAACACGAAGCTGATGGCTGATGAACATCACAATGTATTGATCACATGAAGGTGCCTCGCCTGTCCCTTTCTGTGTGGCTGGCACTGCTTTTCAAAATGGTTTTAATGTATGTAATTTAAAGGGGTATTGTATCATCTTATCTTTTACTAGTTCACTAACCCTGGGGACTGGGACACTGGGGAACACTAACCCTGGGGACTGGGACACTGGGGAACACTAGCCCTGGGGACTGGGACACTGGGGAACACTAACCCTGGGGACTGGGACACTGGGGAACACTAGCCCTGGGGACTGGGACACTGGGGAACACCAACCCTGGGGACTGGGACACAGCGAGACATTCTCATCAATACAAACTTCAACAATCAATGCAAACTTCAACTCTCATCAATACAAACTTCAACAACCAATACAAACTTCAACAATCAATACAAACTTCAACTCTCATCAATACAAACTTCAACAATCAATACAAACTTCAACAATCAATACAAACTTCAACACTCAACAATCAATACAAACTTCAACAATCAATACAAACTTCAACAATCATCAAAACAAACTTCTCATCAATACAAACTTCAACAATCAATACAAACTTCAACTCTCATCAATACAAACTTCAACAATCAATACAAACTTCAACTCTCATCAACACAAACTTCAACAATCAATACAAACATCAACTCTCATCAATACAAACTTCAACAATCATCAATACAAACTTCAACAATCAATACAAACTTCAACTCTCATCAATACAAACTTCAACAATCAATACAAACTTCAACTCTCATCAATACAAACTTCAACAATCAATACAAACTTCAACAATCATCAATACAAACTTCAACAATCAATACAAACTTCAACAATCAATACAAACTTCAACAATCAATACAAACTTCAACTCTCATCAATACAAACTTCAACTCTCATCAATACAAACTTCAACTCTATCAGTACAAACTTCAACTCTCATCAATACAAACTTCAACAATCAATACAAACTTCAACTCTCATCAATACAAACTTCAACTCTCATCAATACAAACTTCAACTCTCATCAATACAAACTTCAACAATCAATACAAACTTCAACCTCATCAATACAAACTTCAACAATCAATACAAACTTCAACTCATCAATACAAACTTCAACAATCAATACAAACTTCAACTCTCATCAATACAAACTTCAACAATCAATACAAACTTCAACTCTCATCAATACAAACTTCAAATCTCATCAACACAAACTTCAACAATCAATACAAACTTCAACAATCAATACAAACTTCAACAATCAATACAAACTTCAACAATCAATACAAACTTCAACTCTCATCAATACAAACTTCGGCTCAATCAATACAGGCTTCAATAATCAATACAAACTTCAACTCTCATCAATACAAACTTCAACAATCAATACAAACTTCAACAATCAATACAAACTTCAACTCTCATCAATACAAACTTCAACAATCAATACAAACTTCAACTCTCATCAATACAAACTTCAACTCTCATCAATACAAACTTCAACAATCAATACAAACTTCAACTCATCAATACAAACTTCAACAATCAATACAAACTTCAACTCTCATCAATACAAACTTCAACTCTCATCAATACAAACTTCAACTCTCATCAATACAAACTTCAACTCTCATCAATACAAACTTCAACAATCAATACAAACTTCAACTCTCATCAATACAAACTTCAACTCTCATCAATACAAACTTCAACTCTCATCAATACAAACTTCAACAATCAATACAAACTTCAACTCTCATCAATACAAAACAAAGGACCAGCAAAACAAATGTGTCTCATCAGTAATTCTGATTATCAGGGGTCTAAAGCCAAATGCATCCTGTGTGTTTGTATTGAAGTTACAGTACTGTGCATTTTATTGACAATATGGTTGTGAGCTTTTAAAAAAGTATACTTTGCAAATGAACTGCAGTTGAAATGTGCACGTCCCAGCTGCTGTGCTCATTCCTCAGGGTGTGTCTCATAGTGATTCCAGATTCAGACTGCAGTATATTACTGATCCTGGTTTTTCAGAATGGTTGAGAAAGTGTTTGCAGGAATGTTGAAATCTGCAGCAACATCTTTCTTTGTCTGGGACAGTGGTGCAATATTTATTGAGTGATTTACAATAAGAGACTGCTAAACCTGTCAGGGACCATGCAGAACATTCATAGTATGAGGAAATTAATTCAATACAAGTTTGTTTCGATGAGAATTGACTGACAAACATTCAACTAGAACAATTTACTAATGTCTTGATAATGAATTAATAAATTACACTAGTGAGTGTTAGTGTTTCTGCAATAGCCCTGCATGGATAGGACAGCTCCTTGTTAAATGGGTCGTCTTGCTGTATCCCATTATAATATCATGTTGTAGAAATGCATGTTCTTGTTCCTCTCATTGTATCATTTGTGTTGTTTGCTGATTTACACAGTTGATTTTGAGGCAGGTTCCTTGTCTACTGGCTTGCACAGTTGCAATGAGTGGAATCAAATCAAACTATAAAGCAGTATTGAGTATGAAGGATTGTAAAAGATGAAATCTCTGCAGAGTCGCTGATTCTCTCTGCAGTGGAGTCACACTCCTGGAATGAGACAGAAAAGGGGCGTTAACAAAGAGGACCAATGAGGTCATCAGTGAGGTCATCACAGTCACAATGTAGCTCAGGAACAAAACCACACAACACCACTGATATAACCCTAAACTGTCCTCAATATTCCCCTTCAATCTCTGCATGTTTACGAGTGATTGTGAATAAGACTGCACAGCCTCTCAGTGTTCAGGACTGACTCTTACCTCAGGCATTAGCGGCGGTGTCAGAGGAAGTGTCGGAGCCTTCCTTACCTGAAATAAACAACAACATGACCAGTGAGACACAGCATGGAGCAGAGACACAGCACTGGAGACTCACTAACACTGGAGACACACAGAGGGACGCTGTGGAGCAGAGACACAGCACTGGAGACACACAGAGGGACGCTGTGGAGCAGAGACACAGCACTGGAGACTCACTGACACTGGAGACACACAGAGGGACGCTGTGGAACAGAGACACAGCACTGGAGACTCACTGACACTGGAGACACACAGAGGGATGCTGTGAAGCAGAGACACAGCACTGGAGACTCACTGACACTGGAGACACACAGAGGGACGCTGTGGAGCAGAGACACAGCACTGGAGACACACTGACTGGAGACACACAGAGGGACGCTGTGGAGCAGAGACACAGCACTGGAGACTCACTGACACTGGAGACACACAGAGGGACGCTGTGGAGCAGAGACACAGCACTGGAGACTCACTGACACTGGAGACACACAGAGGGACGCTGTGGAGCAGAGACAGCACTGGAGACTCACTGACACTGGAGACACACAGAGGGACGCTGTGGAGCAGAGACAGCACTGGAGACTCTCTGACACTGCAGACACACAGAGGGACGCTGTGGAGCAGAGACACAGCACTGGAGACTCACTGACACTGGAGACACACAGAGGGACGCTGTGGAGCAGAGACAGCACTGGAGACTCTCTGACACTGCAGACACACAGAGAGACGCTGTGGAGCAGAGGCACAGCACTGGAGACTCACTGACACTGGAGACACACAGAGGGACACTGTGGAGCAGAGACAGCACTGGAGACTCACTGACACTGCAGACACACAGAGGGACGTTGTGGAGCAGAGACACAGCACTGGAGACTCACTGACACTGCAGACACACAGAGGGATGGTTTGTTTCTAGTTAAACAGTCTAACTTCACAAGACACACTGTTTGTAGGATCTGAATGGCAGAATTAGAGGAATAAGCAGCCACTACCCCAGGAGCCTCCTATTGATAATTCAATCATACACATAAGATGCTGTTTAAAATGCACAATGTGGAAAAGCTCTCAATCCAGTACTTACTTGGAGCTTTGCTGTAGTCTGACTTCTGAGCACCTGAGTGAAAAGAAAACACAGGATTAGTCACTGAGCTGATTCTCACTGGCTTCATAGTTGTGTTTTCACACTGCATCAATCCGAGCTACCCCGTTCACACTGCATCAATCAACCCCGTTCACACTGCATCAATCCGAGCTACCCCATTCACACTGCATCAATCCGAGCTACCCCGTTCACACTGCATCAATCTGAGCTACCCCGTTCACACTGCATCAATCTACCCCGTTCACACTGCATCAATCCAAGCTACCCCGTTCACACTGCATCAATCTACCCCGTTCACACTGCATCAATCCGAGCTACCCCATTCACACTGCATCAATCTACCCCGTTCACACTGCATCAATCCGAGCTACCCCGTTCACACTGCATCAATCCGAGCTATCCCATTCACACTGCATCAATCTACCCCATTCACACTGCATCAATCTACCCCGTTCACACTGCATCAATCCCCAACTACTGAATGACAGCACATTCTTACATTTCTATTGGAGACTCCGCTTGTGAGATTTAAAACGAGATTACAGTCAGGATGGAGGCTTGTTAGCGGGATTTAAAGATATATTACAATTAAGATATGGAAGATTTAAAACAGAATTGTGGCGAATTGTACAAAAATGCCTCCACACAAAACCCCCAGAAGAATGTGCCGTGACCAGAGGGATTTCACTGTGGAAGACAGCAAAGGAAAGAAGGGACAACTTAGGTGTGCAAGTACTGTCGAGTTACTACTATACATATTTTGACAGAAAAAATAAATAAAAAAACACTCAAGCATTTTGGAAAGTAACCAAAAACACTAATTTCATACAGCATATCAAAAACGAAAGCCCCGAAAAAGCTTCGAAAAACTCGAAAATAGCTCAAAATAAGCATCGAAAATACAATTAATAAAACCTGAAAAACAGAAGCCCTAAATCTAATACACAATGTAATGCATGATGTGTTTAATAACTCAGGTTGTGTGTAGATCACATGTTTAAATGGTAGCAGCTCATCTAACATTTGATACATTTTGATTTGATGACAATATATAGAAAATAATGAGTTGTTGTGATCTGCAATAAACACAATGTTTCATTTTTAAATAGTTATTGTGTTATTATACACTGTTATTTTACAGCTTCAGAGCTGCTGTGTCTCACTCTGGAAACAAAGGGCTGGATTCACCCCGAGAAGGAAATCTTGTGATTCATGAAGGACTTTGTTTTTTAATTGTATCATCGATACTCTGTGATGCGCTGTTAGGATCTGGTGAATAAACTTGAGCTCTGGGGGAAGAACGATAAAATTCTGTTATATAGCAAAAATACGTGTTTTTCATGGGTAAGAAAATAAACAGGAGTTAATGTTACAAGACATACAGAAGAGCTGTGAGACTCATGTGTAAATGTAGACAATAACACCCGTGTCTGTAAATGTCCACACACCCCTGAAGAAGAGACTGGAAATTTAAACAAACAGGTGTCTTCACATATCAGAGCAACATGAAATCTTAATGATCATAGCGACCACCTAGAAGTAGAAACACACCAGTGACACGAATGACAGGCTTGTTGATTTAAACTCTTCCGCCTCTGTGATTTGGGGAATGTCTCCTCAAGGGTGGTTGACATGACATCATTGGACACGCACTGCAGTTCAGGGGCGATGTGCGCGCATACAGGGCCAGAGCCAGCATAGCTCTGTGCTCAAGTGTGAAAGAATCTTCTCATCTGATCCACTCTGAGCCAGTTGAGGTCTGAGTTGTAAACGCACTGAGTGTGTGTCTGCTGAAAGCACTGCAGTTCACTGACGCCTCCTTCCTCCCTCCTCCCCTCCTCCCTCCCTCTCTCCCCTCCCTCCCCTCTCTCTTCCCTCCCTGGCTCCTCTCTCCTCTCCTCCCCTCCTCCTCCTCTCTCCCTCCCTCTTGCTCCCCTCCTCCGCCTTCCCTCCCTCTTCCCTCCCTCTTTCCCTCCCCTCCCCTCTCCCCTCCCCCCCCTCTCTCCTCCCCTCCCTCCCCTCCTCCTCCCTCCCTCCCTTCCCCTCCCCTCCCTCCCTCCCTCCCTCTCTCCCTCCCCCCCCTCCCTCCCTCTCTCCCCCTCCCCTCTCCTCCCTCTCTCCTCTCCTCTCACCTCCTTGTCTCTTCTTCCAGATCACCACTCCAATGATCACTGCAGCCAGAGCCAGTACACCCACTATGACTCCAGCAATGATCCCAATAGGAGGGCCGCTCTCAGGCACTGCAAACACAGAGCAGGGTTAGTGGGAGTTCATTTACTGCAGTCAGTCAGCCAGGGCAAATCAACACAGGAACAACTTCACTGAACTGAATTATGACAGCTACTTGATTTCTTGATTTAGCTCAATAACAGTTCATCTAGATTCAGCCTCCCTCCCTTCCACACACAGTCCAGCTCCCTCTCCACTCACTCCATCTCTCTCATTCCTCCTCCCCTCCCTCTCTCTCCCTCTCAACACGTCTATGATTCCCCCCCCCCCTCCACTGTCTGTAGTCCTCTTGGCAGTAGCTGTGTCTCCCCTGCTCCTCAGAGCTCACTGCCAGGATCCCTCCCTCCTTCCCCACCCCCTCTCTCTAACTCATCATCACTGTCATTATCCTCACTGCTGCTCCTCATGTTGGGATCCCAGATGTAGTTCTGTCTCTCAGTGAAGCTGACGTGGTCCACCTGACAGGAGTAGCTGTGTCTCCCCTGCTCCTCAGGGCTCACTATCAGGATCCCTCCCTCCCTCTCTAACTCATCATCACCGTCATTACCATCTCTGCTGCTCCTCATGTTGGGATCCCACTCCTTCACGATCTTCTGATCCAGGCTGACGTGGTCCACCTGGCAGGAGTAGCCGTGTCTTCTCTGCTCCTCAGGGCTCACTGTCAGGATCTTTCTCAGCTGGTAGGTCCCGTCATGGTTGGGCAGCACCTCCCCACTCTGCACCCCCTCCTCCAGCTGATCCCGCCCGTCTCTGACCCAGGACACCTCCACAACGCGGGGGAAGAACCCTGTCACATGACACAGGACCTCCGTGTCTGCAGATCCACGAGCTTTCCTCTGGAGCAGAGTCACTGCAGGAGGAACTGCAGAGAGAGTGTCTATATCAGGGAGAGCAGAGTCACTGCAGAGAGAGAATGTCTATATCAAGGAGAGAGTGTCTATATCAGGGAGAGAGTGTCTATATCAGGGAGAGAGTGTCTATATCAGGGAGAGAGTGTCTATATCAGGGAGAGCAGAGTCACCGCAGGGAGAGAGTGTCTATATCAGGGAGAGAGTGTCTATATCAGGGAGAGAGTGTCTATATCAGGGAGAGAGTGTCTATATCAGGGAGAGAGTGTCTATATCAGGAGAGAGTGTCTATATCAGGGAGAGTGTCTATATCAGGGAGAGAGTGTCTATATCAGGAGACAGTGTCTATATCAGGGAGAGAGTGTCTATATCAGGGAGAGCAGAGTCACTGCAGAGAGAGTGTCTATATCAGGGAAAGAGTGTCTATATCAGGGAGAGAGTGTCTATATCAGGGAGTGCAGAGTCACTGCAGAGAGAGTGTCTATATCAGGGAGAGAGTGTCTATATCAGGGAGAGCAGAGTCACTGCAGGGAGAGAGTGTCTATATCAGGGAGAGAGTGTCTATATCAGGAGAGAGTGTCTATATCAGGGAGAGAGTGTCTATATCAGGGAGACAGTGTCTATATCAGGGAGAGAGTGTCTATATCAGGGAGACAGTGTCTATATCAGGGAGAGAGTGTCTATATCAGGGAGAGAGTGTCTATATCAGGGAGACAGTGTCTATATCAGGGAGAGAGTGTCTATATCAGGGAGAGAGAGTCACTGCAGAGAGAGAGTGTCTATATCAGGGAAAGAGTGTCTATATCAGGGAGAGAGTGTCTATATCAGGGAGTGCAGAGTCACTGCAGAGAGAGAGTGTCTATATCAGGGAGAGAGTGTCTATATCAGGGAGAGCTGAGTCACCGCAGGGAGAGAGTGTCTATATCAGGGAGAGAGTGTCTATATCAGGGAGTGAGTGTCTATATCAGGGAGAGCAGAGTCACTGCAGAGAGAGAGTGTCTATATCAGGGAGAGAGGGTCTATATCAGAGAGAGAGTGTTTATATCAGGGAGACAGTGTCTATATCAGGGAGAGAGTGTCTATATCAGGGAGAGAGTGTCTAAATCAGGGAGAGCAGAGTCACTGCAGAGAGAGAGTGTCTATATCAGGGAGAGAGTGTATATCAGGGAGAGAGTGTCTATATCAGGGAGAGAGTGTCTATATCAGGGAGAGCAGAGTCACTGCAGAGAGAGTGTCTATATCAGGGAGAGAGTGTATATCAGGGAGAGAGTGTCTATATCAGGGAGAGAGTGCCTATATCAGGGAGAGAGTGTCTATATCAGGGAGAGCAGAGTCACTGCAGAGAGAGAGTGTCTATATCAGGGAAAGAGTGTCTATATCAGGGAGAGAGTGTCTATATCAGGGAGTGCAGAGTCACTGCAGAGAGAGAGTGTCTATATCAGGGAATGAGTGTCTATATCAGGGAGAGCAGAGTCACCGCAGGGAGAGAGTGTCTATACAGTGTGTCTATATAGTGTCAGGAAAGCAATTACAAACTCACAGCACTTTGATAACATCCTCTTTGTGTGTTGTAGGATATGGTGTTGCATATAGTGAGCCCTTTATCACTGGACTGACCCCTCATTCACAACAGTTGTATCATGAGCACCAGTTTGTAAACTTTGATTCAATTATTTCTTTCCAGGTATGACTGTTGTCAGTGATTGCGCAGATTGATGTTTCCGGGACACTCTTGTGAAGGAGTTGCTATAACTCCAGTGTATCCTGCTGGGAAATTTGCAAAAATAAATAAATAAATAACATTTCTGTCCCTGCGTGCGTGACTGTGTGTGTGTGTGTGCGTGACTGTGTGTGTGTGTGTGTGTGTGTGTGTGTGTGTGTCAGTGTGTGTGTGTGTTTGTGTGTGCGTAAGTGAGTGTGTGTGTGTGTGTGTGAATGTGCGTGTGTGTGTGTGTGCGTGTCAGTGTGTGTGTGTGTGCGTGTGTCAGTGTGTGTGTGTGTGTGTGCATGTGTGTCAGTGTGTGTGTGTGTGCTCCTTTCAGCATCGTCTCAACAGCAGTGCACGCTGCAGCAGTGTGTGTGACTGTACCTCTCCTCTCCAGAGTCTCTCTCCCATACTGGACGTACTTCTGCAGCCACTCGATACACTCTGTCTCCAGATAGGCCTTCAAGCCCTGATTCCTGGCTCTGTTAGCATCCCACTTGTGTTTAGTGATGACAGCCTGCTGCACAGGGGCAGTCCAGGTCAGAGTATCCTTATCGAAGATGAGGAAATCCTTCCCATCATACCCCTCCTGATCAAACCCCCGCTTGGTCCCGTCATCATCCAGCTCACAGCCGTACATCACCTGGGCAGTGTGAACTCCTGGAGAAGACAGACATGAGGGAGGGGGCAGTGAACACACACACACACACACACACTGCATGCACATTTTCGCACACACTCACAGCATTAATACACATTCATTTTTTCGGTCACACACACAGACAATGAGCCAGTGAACACACACACACACACACACACAACACAAGGAGCCAGTGAACACACACACACTTACAACAGAGGGAGCCATTTCATTTTAAACACACACTCACACAGCATTGTTACAATACATTTCATTTTCTCCAGGTCTTACAATACATCATTTTGCAAAAGCACAATGGCGTTGTGACTATCACCCTTTACAATACATGACTATCACCTCTCTTACAATACATGACTATCACCCTCTTTGACAATTTTAAATGACTATCAGCCTCTTACAATACATGACTATCATGACCTTTCATCCCAGTCACTGCCAGACACTGATCAGAGAGTCCCTTTCATCCCAGTCACTGCCAGACCCCGGTCAGAGAGTCCCTTTCATCCCAGTCACTGTCAGACCCCGGTCAGAGAGTCCCTTTCATCCCAGTCACTGTCAGACCCCGATCAGAGAGTCCCTTTCATCCCAGTCACTGCCAGACCCCGGTCAGAGAGTCCCTTTCATCCCAGTCACTGGGAGACCCTGATCAGAGAGTCCCTTTCATCCCAGTCACTGCCAGACCCTGATCAGAGAGTCCCTTTCATCCCAGTCACTGCCAGACCCTGATCAGAGAGTCCCTTTCATCCCAGTCACTGCCAGACCCTGATCAGAGAGTCCCTTTCATCCCAGTCACTGCCAGACCCTGATCAGAGAGTCCCTTTCATCCCAGTCACTGCCAGACCCTGATCAGAGAGTCCCTTTCATTCCAGTCACTGCCAGACCCCGATCAGAGTCCCTTTCATCCCAGTCACTGCCAGACCCTGATCAGAGTCCCTTTCATCCCAGTCACTGCCAGACCCGATCAGAGAGTCCTTTCATCCCAGTCACTGCCAGACCCTGATCAGAGAGTCCCTTTCATCCCAGTCACTGCCAGACCCCGATCAGAGAGTCCTTTCATCCCAGTCACTGCCAGACCCTGATCAGAGAGTCCCTTTCATCCCAGTCACTGCCAGACCCTGATCAGAGAGTCCCTTTCATCCCAGTCACTGCCAGACCCCGATCAGAGAGTCCCTTTCATCCCAGTCACTGCCAGACCCCGATCAGAGAGTCCCTTTCATCCCAGTCACTGCCAGACCCTGATCAGAGAGTCCCTTTCATCCCAGTCACTGCCAGACCCCGATCAGAGAGTCTCTTTCATCCCAGTCACTGAGAGTGGAAGCAGTGTTTCAAACTTGTGTAAACATGCTGAGAGGGCCTTTACATCACAGGCATTGTTTATAAAACAGTGATGTCATCAGGGGCTGTTAACTAAACTGGCAGGGGTGGGCCCCGAACACACTGTGAGTCCCACTCTGATGCTTTTGCAAAAGTTTAGAGAGGCTCTACAGACAAAACCTGCTCTTTTGTTTTTTTTTTTGGGTTTTGTTTTTTTTGCTCTCCACCCAGACAGGTTGAGTTCATTCATCATGTGACTTCACTCCGCGTGTCTCTGCCTAAACTCAACATGATGGCTGCACCAACAAAGAAAACACAATGCAACGTTTCAGTAAAGACAGAGCTAAAACATTTTCTGATTATCTACATGAGGATGGTGGGATACTATTCTGCAAGTGTTGCTGTCATTCAATTGATCCTGTACAAGTCAATACCATTACAGATCATTGCCAGTCAGATCCTATGCGATTCAATACCATTACAGATCATACTGCCAGTCAGATCCTGTACAAGTCAATAACATTACAGATCATATTGCCAGTCAGATCCTGTAATGAGTCAATACCATTACAGATCACATTGCCAGTCAGATCCTGTACGAGTCAATACCATTACAGATCATGTTGCCAGATCCAGATCCTGTATGAGTCAATACCATTACAGATCATATTGCCAGTCAGATCCTGTATGCAGTCAATAACATTACAGATCATATTGCCAGTCAGATCCTGTGCGAGTCAATACCATTACAGATCACATTGCCAGTCAGATCCTGTACGATTCAATACCATTACAGATCATATTGCCAGTCAGATCCTGTACAAGTCAATAACATTACAGATCATATTGCCAGTCAGATCCTGTGCGGTCAATAACATTACGAATCATATTGCCAGTCAGATCCTGTACGAGTCAATACCATTACAGATCACATTGCCAGTCAGATCCTGTACGAATCAATACCATTACAGATCACATTGCCAGTCAGATCCTGTACGAGTCAATACCATTACAGATCATATTTCCAGTCAGATCCTGTAGGAGTCAATACCATTACAGATCACATTGCCAGTCAGATCCTGTGCAGTCAATACCATTACAGATCACATTGCCAGTCAGATCCTGTGCGAGGTCAATACCATTACAGATCATATTTCCAGTCAGATCCTACGAGTCAATACTATTACAGATCATATTTCCAGTCAGATCCTGTGCGAGTCAATACCATTACAGATCACATTGCCAGTCAGATCCTGGCGAGTCAATACCATTACAGATCACATTGCCAGTCAGATCCTAGAATCCATTACAGATCATATTTCCAGTCAATCCATGTGCGAGTCAATTATTACAGATCATATTTCAGTCAGATCCTGTGCGAGTCAATACCATTACAGATCATATTTCCAGTCAGATCCTATGCGAGTCAATACCATTACAGATCATATTTCAGTCAGATCCTGTACGAGTCAATACCATTACAGATCACATTGCCAGTCAGATCCTGTGCGAGTCAATACCATTACAGATCACATTGCCAGTCAGATCCTGCTCAATGCCATTACAATCCCACAGTCAGATCATACAGTCAATCCATTCAGATCACATTGCCAGTCAGATCCTGTGCGGTCAATACCATTACAGATCATTGCCAGTCAGATCCTGTGCGAGTCAATACCATTACAGATCATATTTCCAGTCAGATCCTGTACGGTCAATACCATTACAGATCATATTCCAGTCAGATCCTGTACGGTCAATACCATTACAGATCACATTGCCAGTCAGATCCATTTATACCATTACAGATCCATTGCCAGTCAGATCCTGTACGAGTCAATACCATTACAGATCATATTGCCAGTCAGATCCTGTACGGTCAATACCATTACAGATCATATTGCCAGTCAGATCCTGTGCGAGTCAATACCATTACAGATCATATTGCCAGTCAGATCCTGTACGAGTCAATACTATTACAGATCATATTTCCAGTCAGATCCTGTACGAGTCAATACCATTACAGATCACATTGCCAGTCAGATCCTGTACGAGTCAATACCATTACAGATCACATTGCCAGTCAGATCCTGTACGAGTCAATACCATTACAGATCACATTGCCAGTCAGATCCTGTGCGAGGTCAATACCATTACAGATCATATTGCCAGTCAGATCCTGTATGCGAGTCAATACCAAATACAGATCACATTGCCAGTCAGATCCTGTGCAGTCAATACCATTACAGATCACATTGCCAGTCAGATCCTGTGAGGTCAATGCCATTACAGATCATACTGCCAGTCAGATCCTGTGCGAGTCAATACCATTACAGATCATACTGCCAGTCAGATCCTGTACAAGTCAATACCATTACAGATCACATTGCCAGTCAGATCCTGTGCGAGTCAATACCATTACAGATCATATTTCCAGTCAGATCCTATGCGAGTCAATACCATTACAGATCACATTGCCAGTCAGATCCTGTAATAGGTCAGGTACCATACAGATCACATTGCCAGTCAGATCTGTATACGAGTCAATACCGTACAGATCATGCTGCCAGTCAGATCCTGTACGAGTCAATACCATTACAGATCATACTGCCAGTCAGATCCTGTACAAGTCAATACCATTAAAGATCCATATTTCCAGTCAGATCCTGTGCGAGTCAATACCATTACAGATCATATTTCCAGTCAGATCCTATGCGGTCAATACCATTACAGATCACATTGCCAGTCCAGATCCTGTCGGTCAATACCATTACAGATCATATTGCCAGTCAGATCCTGTGCAATACCATTACAGATCATATTGCCAGTCAGATCCTGTGCAGTCAATACCATTACAGATCATATTTCCAGTCAGATCCTGTACGATCAATACCATTACAGATCATATTTCCAGTCAGATCCTATACGAGTCAATACCATTACAGATCATATTTCCAGTCCAGATCCTGTCGGTCAATACCATTACAGATCACGTTGCCAGTCAGATCCTATGCAGTCAATACCATTACAGATCATATTGCCAGTCAGATCCATATGAGTCAATACCATTACAGATCACATTGCCAGTCAGATCCTGTGCGAGTCAATACCATTACAGATCATACTACCAGTACGTAAACATGGAGAACAGAAAGCAAAAACTGGCAACAAAACATCAAACAGTGCATTCTACTGTGCTGAAAAACTGAGACCCAGGGACCGCGCTCATGCAGGGCTTTCCCAAAGGAAGAGCAATGAACTGCGTATTTCATTATGGTTTACTTTATTTCTTTCCACTCTACCTGCCTTTAATAAAGCTATAATTAGCAATGTTAAACCATGACCGTTTCTTAATTAAATGACATTATCTGTCGATGAAGACATGAGCTCCCTGCTATTTTTCTAGCTATGCATTCCTTAAAGGAAATGGACCTCTTTACTGTGTAAGGGATGCAGTCACTACACTACACACCGTTTCATAAAGACATTCTGTCTGGAGACACAGCGCTTGTTAAATTTTGCAAATAACAAGAAGACAGAATTAGCAAAGAAACATTTGGGAGGATTCATTATGCATTTACATTAAACCACGCAACAACGTGCCCCTGCGCCTCGATGAGACGGGTGCCCCTACTACCCTGTAAGCGCCACATGCTTCAGAACTCACTGAAAACCCTGACTGATACTTTCCTGTTTTATTTTCCATCTCTGCCTCCTTCTGAACGATAATCTCTGTGATCTGGGGTTTTACTGATTTATTTATTTTTTGTTTTTATTTTGTTTGTTTTTTATTTGTTTGCTGCAAATCAAGGAGATTTTAAGCTACAGGTTTCCTGTCCACTCCGAACCGGCTGTTTTATACTGAAAATAAAAACTCTGTCAGACATCTGTTACACTAGTGGGAAATAACAACAACACAGCGATAAAGGAACTCACTGGAGGCTACATTAGAGACAGCAGGAATGAGATGCGACTTACAAGCAGGACCGAGCGAGTCTCGTCACGTCAGCTCTGTTTGAAACAACAACAAGATGAAACAGAACGAGAGGCTCAGTCAAGACATGACGGTGAAGACAATACAATGAAACAGAAAGAGGGCTCAGTCAAGACATGCCGGTAAAGACAATCTGATGAAACAGAGCGAGAGGCTCAGTCAAGACATGGCGATAAAGACAATCTGATGAAAACAGAGCGAGAGGCTCAAGACATGGCCGGTAAAGACAATAAGATGAAACAGAACGAGAGGCTCCAGTCAAGACGACGGTAAAGACAACACGATGAAACAGAACGAGAGCTCAAGACATGGCGGTAAAGACAATACGATGAAACAGAACGGCTCAGTCAAGACGCATGTGATAAAGACAATACGATGAAACAGAGCGAGGAGGCTCAAGACATGGCGGTAAAGACAATACGATGAAACAGAATGAGAGGCTCAAGACATGCGGTAAAGACAATGCGATGAAACAGAGCGAGGGCTCAGTCAAGACATGGCGATAAAGAGACAACACGATGAAACAGAGCGAGAGGCTCAACATGATGGTAAAGACAATCACGATGAAACAGAACAAGAGGCTCAGTCAAGACATGGCGGTAAAGACAATACGATGAAACAGAACGAGGGCTCAAGACATGTCGGTAAAGACAATACGATGAAACAGAACAAAGAGGCTCAAGACATGTGACGGTAATACAATACGATGAAACAGAACGAGGAGGCTCCAGTCAAGACATGGCCGGTAAAGACAATGCGATGAAACAGAGCGAGAGGCTCAAAGACATGTGGGTAAAGACAATGCGATGAAACAGAACAAGAGGCTCAAGACATGGCGGTAAAGACAATGCGATGAAACAGGCGCAGGAAACTCAGTCAAGACTTATGTAAAGACAACAGATGAAACAGAGCGAGGGGCTCAAGACATGATGGTAAGACAATCTGCGATGAAACAGAGCAGGAGGCTCAGTCAAGACATGTCGGTAAAGACAACCACGATGAAACAGGGCGAGGCTCAAGACATGGCCGGTAAAGACAATGGATGAAACAGAGCGAGGAGGCTTAAGACGTGTCGGTAAAGACAATGCGATGAAACAGAACGAGGAGGCTCAAGACACTTGTAAAGACAAAGACAATGAAAGGGAACAAGAGGCTCAGTCAAGGCGACGATAAAGACAATCTGATGGAAACAGAGCGAGAGGCTCAAGACATGTTGGTAAACACAATACGATGAAACAGAACAAGGGCTCAAGACATGGTGGTAAAACAATACGATGAAACAGAACGAGAGCTCAGTCAAGAGACGGCAGTAAAGACAATGCGATGAAACAGAGCGAGGCTCAGACGTGTGAGTAAAGAACAATACGATGAAACAGAACAAAGAGGCTCAAGACATGGCCAGTAAAGACAATACGATGAAACAGAGCGAGAGGCTCGATCCAGACCGTAGGCGAGGTAAAGGAACAATCACGATGAAACAGAGCGAGGAGGCTCAAGGGACATGTCGGTAAAGACAATGCGATGGAAACAAGAACAAAGGGCTCCAAGACATGATGGTAAAGACAATACGATGGAAACGAGCGAGAGGCTCAGTCAAGACAATAATGGGTAGAACCAACCGCGATGGGGAAACAAGAGCGAGGCTCAAGACATGATGGTAAAGACAATGCGATGAAACAGAACGAGGCTCAAGACATGACGGTAAAGACAATAATGGGGAAACAGAACGAGAGGCTCAAGACATGTCGGTAAAGACAATCTACGATGGGAAACAGAGCAAGAGGCTCAGTCAGACACGTAACCGGTTAAAGACACGATGAAACAGAGCGAGAGGCTCAAGACATGATGGTAAAAGACAATGCGATGAAACAGAGCGAGAGGCTCAGTCAAGACATGGCTGGTAAAGACAATCACGATGAAACAGAACGAGAGGCTCAAGACGTAATCGGTAAAGACAATACGATGAAACAGAACAAGGGCTCAAGACGTATTGGTAAAGACAAGTGGGAAACAGAAAGAGAGGCTCAAGACGTAATGGGTAAAGAACAATAATGATGAAACAGAAAGAGGCTCAAGACATGATGGTAAAGACAATCTGATGAAACAGAACGGAGGCTCGATCAAGGAGATGGCCGGTAAAGACAATGCGATGGGAAACAGAGCGAGAGGCTCAAGACATGACGGTAAAAACAATACGATGAAACAGAACAAGAGGCTCAGTCAAGACATGACAGTCAAGACATGACAGTAAAGACAATACGATGAAACAGAACGAGGGCTCAAGACATGGCCAGTAAAGACAATGTGATGAAACAGAGCGAGGGCTCAGTCAAGACATGACGGTAAAGACAATACGATGAAACAGAAAGAGGGCTCAGTCAAGACATGACGGTAAAGACAATACGAAACAAACAGAGCGAGGCTCAGTCAAGACATGTGGTAAAGACAATGCGATGAAACAGAACAGAGGCTCAAGACATGATGGTAAAACAATGATGAAACAGAACAAGAGGCTCAGTCAAGACATGACAGTAAAGACAATGCGATGAAACAGAACCAGAGGCTCAAGACATGGCGGTAAAGACAATACGATGAAACAGAACAGGCTCAGTGAAGACATGACAGTAAAGACAAGGCGATGAAACAGAACGAGAGGCTCAGTCAAGACATGACGGTAAAGAACAATACGATGAAACAGAACGAGGTCAAGACATGGCCGGTAGACAATACGATGCGAAACAGAGCGAGGGCTCAAGACATGGCCGGTAAAGACAATCCATGCTGTTTTTGTAGCGAGCAGCTTCTCTGAGTTTAACAAACTGATCGAGGCGATTCTGTTGCAAAAGGGCGTCATGATAAACAAGCCGGGAAACTTCCCAGCCCTGTCTAGAATATCCTGGCATTGCTCTGAATTACACAGCACTGTATTGACCCATGTGCTGTGTTTGTAATGAGCAATTCCAATTCCTATAGAGTCAATGCTTCACTACATGAGTCAGGGCATGCACTGGAATGCACTGCCGGGTGCTGTGTCTCATGTGCAGCCTTCCTTCCTCCCACCACCCAACCCTGAATAACACAGCTGGGTGCAATGCAATCAGGCCATCAGATTCATACCCAAACCCAACCCTCTCTATAACACAGCACAGTGCAATACAATCAGGCCATCAGAGCGCATACCCAAACCCAACCCTCTCTATAACACAGCACAGTGCAATACAATCAGGCCATCAGAGTTCATACACAAACCCAACCCTCTCTATAACACAGCACAGTGCAATGCAGTCAGGTCATCAGAGTTCATACCCAAACCCAAACCCAACCCTCTCTATAACGCAGCACAGTGCAATGCAATCAGGCCATCAGAGTTCATACCCAAACCCAACCCTTCTCTATAACGACAGCACAGTGCAATGCAGTCAGGTCATCAGAGTTCATACCAAACCCAACCCAACCTATAACGCACAGCACAGTGCAATGCAATCAGGTCATCAGAGTTCATACACAAACCCAACCCTCTATAACGCACAGCACAGTGCAATGCAATCAGGTCATCAGAGTTCATACACAAAACCCAACCTCTCTATAATGCACAGCACAGTGCAATGCAATCAGGTCATCAGAGTTCATACCCAAACCCGAACCCTCTCTATAACGCACAGCACAGTGCAATGCAATCAGGTCATCAGAGTTCATACCCAAACCCGAACCCAACCCTCTCTATAACGCACAGCACAGTGCAATGCAATCAGGTCATCAGAGTTCATACCCAAACCCGAACCCAACCCTCTCTATAACGCACAGCACAGTGCAATGCAATCAGGTCATCAGAGTTCATACCAAACCCAAACCCACCCTCTCTATAACGCACAGCACAGTGCAATGCAATCAGGTCATCAGAGTTCATACCCAAACCCAACCCTCTCTATAACGCACAGCACAGTGCAATGCAATCAGGTCATCAGAGTTCATACACAAACCCAACCCTCTCTATAACGCACAGCACAGTGCAATGCAATCAGGTCATCAAAGTTCATACCCAAACCCAACCCTCTCTATAACGCACAGCGCAGTGCAATGCAATCAGGTCATCAGAGTTCATACCCAAACCCGAACCCAACCTCTCTATAACGCACAGCACAGTGCAATGCAATCAGGTCATCAGAGTTCATACAAACCCAACCTCTATAACGCACAGCACAGTGCAATGCAATCAGGTCATCAGAGTTCATACACAAACCCAACCTCTCTATAACGCACAGCACAGTGCAATGCAGTCAGGTCATCAGAGTTCATACCAAAACCCAACCCTCTCTATAACACACAGCACAGTGCAATGCAATCAGGTCATCAGAGTTCATACCCAAACCCAACCCTCTCTATAACGCACAGCGCAGTGCAATGCAGTCAGGTCATCCTTCATCTCACTGAACAAAGTCTAGAGAACCCGGTGACCCGCTGGATTTGGCGCTTCACCTGCCAAATGGAACAGACCAGGAATCACCAGCTACCATTCATGATTGAAAGAATGGGTTCTTTTTAAAAGTCATTTCTGATGTATTAAATCAAGTTTAAAATGTGTGACACTTCAAAACCACATTCACATCATTGTATTTGAAGATGTGCTTCCTTTATTAACTGGGAATAAGAGCAGCTTATTAAAATTGTGAGCCTTCTGAACTTGGAAATACAGAGTTGAAAGAAAAATTAGATTTGCAAGTGATTGTATATCTTGGAAGGAGTGTGTGTGAGTCTCAATGTGTGTGAACTTGTGTGTGTCACACTGTGTGTGTCTCTGTGTGTCTGTGTGTGCGTGCGTGTGTCAGTGTGTGTGTGTGCAAGTGTGTGTGTGTATGTGTGTCTGTGTGTCTGTGACAGGATGAATGATGTAGTGCAAAGACTGCCAATGTCCAAACGTATTCTCCCAAACAAGTAATTTAATTTAATCCACACAAAAACAGAAATATCCACAAAAATAATCCAAAGAAAAAAAAGAATACACCCTGATACCAGCGATGGTAATCCGGGCAAACAAAACAATGTCCACGTTTCAAAATAACAAACAAAAACACACTGTTAACCACAATCCTCATTGTGTGAAACTGTGCCTCTCCAAAGGGACTGTGGTGCGTGTGTGTGTTGTGCTGTGATGAGGGAGTGCTCTGGGGTTAGTGCTGGCTTGGTAGCGACAGCCTCCCCTCCTGTGTGTGTCACAAACACGTAACAAAACAACAAACATACACCAGTCCGGTCAATTATTGTCTCAGCGCAAGGGGAGATACTGACGTAGTGTGTACCCAGAAAACCCTCCCTGCAATCAACGCGTCGCCTGGTTTCTCCAATAGAGGGCTGCCCGTCTGACTGCAATGGAATCGTCCTGAGTACTTGCAGCCACGCCCCCTCCCAATATGGTTACCTTCCGGTTTCCACCTACCACCGAGGCAGATCTAGGAGGCAGCTTACCTTCCCCCAGCCTTTCTAATCGGAGGAGATTTACAGCATCAATCCTTTCTCTGTGTCTCAGAGTGTTTGTGAGGCGTGTGTCTGTGTGTGTCTCAGAGTGTGTGTGTGAGTGTGTGTCTGTGTGTGCATGTCTGTGTGTGTGTGTCAGTGTGTGTGTGTTTGTGTGTGTGTGCGCAGCGTGTGTGTGTGTGTGTGTGTCTGTGTGTGCGTGTCTGTGTGTGTCTCAGTGTTTGTGTGTGTGTCTGTCAGTGTGTGTGTGTGTCTCAGAGAGTGTGTCAGTGTGTGTGTGTGTGTGTGTGTGTCTGTGTGGGCATGCGTCTCAGTATGTGTGTCTCTGTGTGTGTGTCATGTGTGTGTGTGTGTGTGTGTGTGTGTGTGTGTGTGTGTGTGTGTGTGTGTGTGTGTGTGTGTGTGTGTGTGTGCATGTGTGTGTGTCTCTGTGCTCACCTCCAGTCTGGTTGAAGCGCTGCATTGCGACTCCAATATTGGCTTTGAAAACCTGCTCTGCACCGATAAGGTTTTGAGCCTCTCTCTCTCCCAGTACTCCGCCCTCAGATCTCCATCCAGTCCTGTGGGTCTCATCTTCTTGGTGACACTGTCGTAGTGCACATGCTGCACATCGTCCACCAGCCCCACAGCACTGAACTCAGGGAGCCCGTCCCCTCTGAGACCCCGTGAAGAAATACCGTGGGAGTGGGTTCCTGGACAGGGAAGGACACACTGGTTAGTCTAACTGACACAAGCAGCTCTCTGTGTCTCCGGAGGGATACCTGGATAACTTTGAGGTGTAGCAACACCGCAGATTGAGGTTAATAAGAGGGACTGTCAAACACCTTCCAAACTGTTTAATCCTACAGTAACCCTTCCAGTCACTTAAACTACCTTCATATACCAGCCCTCTGTTGCTATATCAGTAACCCTGTCTAATCCAGCCCCTCTGTCTTGCTATATATACAGTAACCCTGTCTAATCCAGCCCCTCTGTCTTGCTATACCAGTACAATAACCCTGTCTAATCCAGCCCCTCTGTCTTGCTATACCAGTACAGTAACCCTGTCTAATGCAGCCCCTCTGTCTTGCTATATATACAGTAACCCTGTCTAATCCAGCCCCTCTGTCTTGCTATATAGTACAGTAACCCTGTCTAATCCAGCCCTCTGTCTTGCTATATCCAGTAACCCTGTCTAATCCAGCCCCTCTGTCTTGCTATATACAGTAACCCTGTCTAATCCAGCCCCTCTGTCTTGCTATATATACAGTAACCCTGTCTAATCCAGCCCCTCTGTCTTGCTATATATACAGTAACCCTGTCTAATGCAGCCCCTCTGTCTTGCTATATATACAGTAACCCTGTCTAATCCAGCCCTCTGTCTTGCTATATATATACAGTACAGTGGTTCCCCTTCTATTATACAGGCCCGGCAGTGCGTGTGAAGTTAGTTTTCAGGTTTGTTTCAGCAGAACAGGCTCTGCAAGGCTCCTGCGTCGTCTCCTCCCCCCCACGTAACGTGACGGATTGAATACTCGTGGATGACCCTGTGGTTGTACTGAAACATGATTGGCTGTGAAATTACGGCCAATGCAAAAAGTTGCCAATTATCACATTGAAATATGATTGGGTGAGAAATGATACTCAACGCAAGAAGCGGATTATCATTTACAGACACTCGGGTCATTTTCATAACAATTTGTTCTCTCACCAAAAGAGTTCCATTTTAAACAATATATACATAGCTAGCACAAGTAGCCTAAATTAGTTTGATTCCAGATCAAGCAATTACATTACAAAATATAATGTGTTGTGTATTAATATTTTAACGTTTGCATCATCTACAGTGTAACTTTAATGATGACATGAATATCCTGAGCGAATTAGTACAAAATGTTGGTTGGATCACCTTATTACTATCATCACCAATAAGTAGCTAGTTAGCTAAGTTACTAATATTTGGGGAAAATCCAACAAAGTGGGAACACCAACCAATTCAACTTTAACTCATTTAACTTATTTTATAAAGTCCACGGTCCACAACGATGTACTTTTTGTTTTTGCTGAGAAAAATGATGGCATCCACATTCTCCAGTTTCAAAGAAGAACAGAGTTTGTTAACTATCATCCCAGCCTTGCTGAACACCCGCTCGCTCGGGATTGATGTTGCTGGGATACTGAACATGCTAGTTGCTGAGGTTGCTGGGATACTGAACATGCTAGTTGCTGAGGTTGCTGGGATACTGAACATGCTTGTTGCCGATGTTGCTGGGATACTGAACATGCTAGTTGCGAGGTTGCTGGGATACTGACATGCTCATTGCTGAGGTTGCTGGGATACTGAACATGCTCATTGCCGAGGTTGCTGGGATACTGAACATGCTCATTGCCGAGGTTGCTGGGATACTGAACATGCTAGTTGCTGAGGTTGCTGGGATACTGAACATGCTAGTTGCTGAGGTTGCTGGGATACTGAACATGCTTGTTGCCGATGTTGCTGGGATACTGAACATGCTAGTTGCCGATGTTTCTGGGATACTGGACATGCTTGTTGCCGAGGTTGCTGGGATACTGAACATGCTCATTGCTGAGGTTGCTGGGATACTGAACATGCTTGTTGCCGATGTTGCTGGATACTGAACATGCTAGTTGTCGATGTTTCTGGGATACTGACATGCTCGTTGTCGATGTTGCTGGATACTGAACATGCGTTGCTGAGGTTTCTGGGATACTGGACATGCTTGTTGCCGAGGTTGCTGGGATACTGAACATGCTCATTGCTGAGGTTGCTGGGATACTGAACATGCTAGTTGCTGAGGTTGCTGGGATACTGAACATTCTTGTTGCCGATGTTGCTGGGATACTGAACATGCTAGTTGCTGAGGTTGCTGGGATACTGAACATGCTTGTTGCCGATGTTGCTGGGATACTGAAACATGCTAGTTGCCGAGGTTGCTGGGATACTGAACATGCTTGTTGCCGGCGTTGCTGGATACTGAACATGCTCATTGCGATGTTGTTGATACTGGACATGCTCATTGCTGAGGTTGCTGGGATACTGAACATGCTAGTTGCTGGCGTTGCTGGGATACTGAACATGCTTGTTGCCGATGTTGTGGATACTGAACATGCTAGCTGCCGATGTTTCTGGGATACTGAACATGCTCATTGCTGAGGTTGCTGGGATACTGGACATGCTAGTGCTGAGGTTGCTGGATACTGGACATGCTAGTTGCTGAGGTTGCTGGGATACTGAACATGCTTGTTGCCGATGTTGCTGGGATACTGAACATGCTCGCTGTCGAGGTTGCTGGGATACCGAACATGCTTGTTGCCGATGTTGCTGGGATACTGAACATGCTAGTTGCGATGTTTCTGGGATACTGACATGTTTGTTGCCGAGGTTGCTGATACTGAAACATGCTCATTGCTGAGGTTGTTGGGATACTGACATGCTAGTTGCTGAGGTTGCTGATACTGAACATGCTTGTTGCCGATGTTGCTGGGATACTGAACATGCTGAGCGTCGATGTTTCTGGATACTGACATGCTTGTTGCCGAGGTTGCTGGATACTGAACATGCTCATTGCTGAGGTTGCTGATACTGGACATGCTAGTTGCTGAGGTTGCTGGGATACTGGACATGCTAGTTGCTGAGGTTGCTGGGATACTGAACATGCTCGCTGCTTCGAGGTTGCTGACACTGAACATGCTTGTTGCCGATGTTGCTGGATACTGAACATGCTAAGTTGCCGATGTTTCTGGGATACTGACATGCTTGTTGCCGAGGTTGCTGATACTGAACATGCTCATTGCTGAGGTTGCTGGATACTGGACATGCTAGTTGCTGAGGTTGCTGGGATACCGAACATGCTTGCCGTCGATGTTGCTGGGATACTGGAACATGCTAGCTGTCGGCGTTTCTGATACTGGACATGCTTGTTGCCGAGGTTGCTGGGATACTGCTCATTGCCGAGGTTGCTGGGATACCGAACATGCTTGTTGCCGATGTTTGCTGATATACTGAACATGCTCGTCGAGGTTGCTGGGATACTGAACATGCTTGGCCGATGTTGCTGGGATACTGAACATTGTCGATGTTGCTGGATACTGGACGGCTCATTGCTGAGGTTGCTGGGATACTGAACATGCTTGTTGCCGAGGTTGCTGGGATACTGAACATGCTCATTGCTGAGGTTGCTGATACTGACATGCTAGTTGCTGAGGTTGCTGGGATACTGAACATGCTTTGTTGCCGATGTTGCTGGGATACTGAACATGCTAGTTGCCGATGTTGCTGGGATACTGGACATGCTCATTGCTGAGGTTGCTGGGATACTGACACATGCTAGTTGCTGAGGTTGCTGGATACTGAACATGCTCATTGCTGAGGTTGCTGGGATACTGACATGCTAGTTGCTGAGGTTGCTGGGATACTGAACATGCTTGTTGCCGATGTTGTTGGGATACTGAACATGCTAGTTGCCGATGTTGCTGGGATACTGAACATGCTAGTTGCTGAGGTTGCTGGGATACTGGACATGCTAGTTGCTGAGGTTGCTGGGATACTGAACATGCTTGTTGCCGATGTTGCTGGGATACTGAACATGCTAGTTGCCGATGTTGCTGGGATACTGGACATGCTCATTGCTGAGGTTGCTGGGATACTGAACATGCTCGTTGCCGAGTTTGCTAGTTTTGTAAGGCGCGTCTGGTTATTTTTCCCCCACAGCAGTGGATCTTTACGGAGCTCCAGAGACGACATGGTTGAGGAAAAAAAAAAAATGTTGGACTAATCTGTGCGCACTGTTTAGCAATCTACTGAGTCCCTACTGTGCAATTGGCATATGAGGCATGTTTGCCCTCTGTTCTTCCCCAGTAAACCACGTTGGGTCGGGCTAAATACAAGTGGGACTTGCAGGAGGGTTGCCCCTTTTCAGGTACCTGCAGAGAAATCGATAGTCCAACGTGATTTAACCAATTAAATTTAAGGCTACTTCTTCAACATAGACAAATATATTTATGCACTTAAAAGCTTGGAATAAGAAGCTGGCCCGAATAAAGAAGCCAACTTCAGCCTCGTCCTGCACTGCGCACACTTGCCACGCCATTAAAAAGTGCCCAAGTATGATGGTTTACATGCAGAAGGAAAGGCATTGCTCTGCAAATGTTTCAAAGGACATTGCGTAGCCTGTAGCAAGATTCACTATCAGAGTTTTAAATGTAGCTCCTCCACGATGTATCAGCATCCACTAATTACCTATATGGTAACAGTTTCCTGGGAGACAGTCAGCATGGTTTTAGCAAGGAGCGAGTCTCACAGTAAACATCACCTCTCGGGATGGAATGAGGATGGGTAAAGGACCCCAGTACAGCCCCTGGCTGCACAACACTGACCATGGTATGTTTACAACCTTTAAAAAATAAATAATAGGTTGATTGATTTGTAACTCTAAAAGAAATGCTTTGTGTAACTAACGAGTATACAATGTGAATTTAGACACTTCCTCCAATGATCCATTTTCAGTTCGCTTGCATGAATTAAGATTTGTGTGTTGAAGTGTCAATGTAAGGCAAATCAAACTTGTTACATATCAAAGACGGGAGTGTTTGTTTGAAACACAGCCTGGAGGTTTACTGACTTGTTGTCACCTTTATGAATGTTCTGCCGATTCTGCAGGCAGCGCAGACAGCCGGGCAAAAGAGACACATCTGAGAGACAATGTATTGAGGTTCCTTGTAGTAATTACAGGCAGGATACTCTAGATGCACACATGAAGTCAGACCACCACATAAGATGTGTCCGCATTCATGCAGGGATGGGCAAAGGTAAAAGGTCATGGCTGTTTTTTTTCTCCAAGCCACAAAAAATAATCTGCACGACGACATCTGTCTGTATAAACATCCTCCCCCGAATGACATTGAAATGCAACTAAATCCTGTATTTTGGACCTTGGTGATACTGCAACAGGACCGTCACAGCCTGGTTTACCTGTGTATCCGAAAACTGTCTTTGGTAAGCAAAACCATTCATTTTCATCAGAATATTAAAATACGTTTTCATATTTAGAGTGCAGTAAGGAGGCAGATGTGGCTTTCTGCTCTCCTTGCAGACACTTTTTCAGAAGTTCAAAAGACACTGAAATTGAAGTGAAGGACGGGAAAAATCTAAAGACAAAAACTTCAGAAACATTCATAATCTGGAACCACAAACAGTGTTCTAAGTGGTAACGTCAGGCCAGAGTCAGGAAAGAAAAAACACAGATACTGCAGTAAAGAAGACGCTGCGTGCGCCGTTTATTTTTAAACAACAAAAATAAAATAAAAGGTTTAAACACAAAACACACAGTGCTCACAGAGCGAAATAAATGATTAAACCAAAACAAATCTGGAACACAAATAATAAGACGATCCCAGGTCAGGCTGGGCCGTTACTGTCACTGTTCCTAGAATCTTGGCTTTAATTAATTAATTAATTAATTAATTAATTAATTAATTAATTTCGCTCTCGCTCCGTTCTCTCCTCTGAACAACCCACCACGAGTGCAGAGAGCTGCAGGTTTATATGCAGGTGACCATCTCCTGATTTAGCAACACATTCATCATTTAATTAATTCGTGAGATGGCCACCTCCTGCACGAGGTTTTTAATTACTCCTGGCAGAGGATGAGCCCTAATCTCGCCTCTGCCAGAACACGTTTTAAAACAAAAACAAAGACAAAACATACGGCGCTTCACCGTCATATATAAATACATAAATCATAAAACAAACAAATACAAAATAACACAAATAAGACACAGGGGCGGAGGGGAGACCCCGTTCTATAAATAAATACTATATTTAAACAGCAGGGCGTTGCCCTGCCCACTTTTCCTGTACAGGGCTCCTGGCCCTCTTACAGTTAGTCAGAAAAATTTCTTGTGAGGGTTTGGGCAATTTATTTTGGGGAGGCTTAGCCCCCCCAAGCCTCTTATACGTGCCGCCTGTGGGACCAATAAAGCTTTTTTTTTTTTTTTTTACTAATGATTTAATTGAGAATTTCATTATGGAAATAATTTATTATACTAAGCTTTCAGGAGTTGGAGATGTAAACATATCTGCAAGGCCTGCATGTCTCTGGCACTTGGAGATCTCTGCGTGTACTGTTCTAAGACTCTGCACAGCAGTGTACTGTACATGGGACATGTCTAAGACTTGTGCACAGCAGTGTACTTACATGGGACATGTCTAAGACTTGTGCACAGCAGTGTACTTACATGGGACATGTCTAAGACTTGTGCACAGCAGTGTACTCACATGGGACATGTCTAAGACTTGTGCACAGCAGTGTACCCATGGGACATGTCTAAGACTTGTGCACAGCAGTGTACTTACATGGGACATGTCTAAGACTTGTGCACAGCAGTGTACTTACACGGGACATGTCTAAGACTTGTGCACAGCAGTGTACCCCATGGGACATGTCTAAGACTTGTGCACAGCAGTGTACCTACATGGGACATGTCTAAGACTTGTGCACAGCAGTGTACCTACATGGGACATGTCTAAGACTTGTGCACAGCAGTGTACTTACATGGGACATGTCTAAGACTTGTGCACAGCAGTGTACTTACATGGGACATGTCTAAGACTTGTGCACAGCAGTGTACTTACATGGGACATGTCTAAGACTTGTGCACAGCAGTGTACTTACATGGGACATGTCTAAGACTTGTGCACAGCAGTGTACCCACATGGGACATGTCTAAGACTTGTGCACAGCAGTGTACTTACATGGGACATGTCTAAGACTTGTGCACAGCAGTGTGCCCCACATGGGACATGTCTAAGACTTGTGCACAGCAGTGTACTTACATGGGACATGTCTAAGACTTCTGCACAGCAGTGTACTTACATGGGACATGTCTAAGACTTCTGCACAGCAGTGTACTTACATGGGACATGTCTAAGACTTCTGCACAGCAGTGCACTTAAATGGGAAAAGCACTAAGGTTGCATTTCTTAAAAACGGATTATCAGACAAGATAAAAAAGACAAACAAATTCTACAGGAAGAATACATATGGATCACGTACAGACTTCCACTGGATATCTACTTTGAAATACTGCACCAGACACCATGCTAACTTGCTATCTGTGCCATGTTTGCCCAGCGTTTTTGTATCAAATCCATTTTGGGCCTGGATAAATACACATGGGGGCTGTAGAGGGTTCTACCTGTGTGAGAATCAGCTTTGCAATAAGGGGCCCAGAGCGATTTAACCCTGAAATACCCTGCTACTTATTCAATTTGTGTTACATTTGCGGGATGCGAATAAGAAGCTGGAGAAGAAGAAGCCAACTTCAGCATTGTGTAAATATTCTACATTTTATGTTGAAGCACCTGCCCAATTGTGTGGGTTTACTATTACAAAACAGTAACTTGAAAAAGGTAGGATTGTTAACTCACCTGCAGCAGACCCAGCATGAACGCAGCACAGGATCCCCAGCACAACCGCCCTCAACATCTCCGCTACTCTTCAGACATCACAGTAATACAAAATAAACTCGATTTCCGTGGATAATGAGTAGATTTCAGAACAGTCCTACTGGATCAGCCTCGGTACACACACAGTTACACACTGAACAGCTCTTCGCGGTTCTGTCCAATTATGATGGCTCTCAGCCAATAGGATGCGCAGCATCATCAGTCTCCGGGCAGGAGGGCCAAAAGCACAAAGCCGATTTGGTTTACAGAAGTGTTTCCACTGGCGTAGCCAGGACTTTTTTGCCACTGGGGCAAAAATACAAATATCTCTAGAAACTTTCAATTTTTGCCAAGCGCTCCTTTTCTGATTCAGTTTTAAAAAAACACTCTGGCCAAAGGTTTTGCAGCACCTAGAATTTTAGGATCGAGACATAATTAAATAAAAAAGTAAAACAAAATATATGAACATAATATATTTTTATTTATCAAAGAAACTACAAAACGATATTGCAAACGCTCACCGGAAGCCATAATAGTAGTACAGTATTTCATGTTAGATTTTGAAATGTCACATTTGTGTCCGTATATGGAAGACTACAAAGCGGTGTGTAATTCAATATGTTAACCTAACATTATTCAGCAGGTTTCATTCCACTTTATGTGGTAATGTGTTAATTCTATTTATAGAAGACATAGAGGATCTACTTACATTGAGTCGGTAGAACCTGGTAAACGTATGCAGGGTAGTCCAGCTAGCCGCAGTTCATATATCGTCAACAAGGCACCTCTGAAGAGGGTTTATGACGTAGCCACACCTCTGGTAGAGTGTGGCCCTCCTCCCAGGTGGGGTAGGACAGCATTAGTATAATGCAGTGAGACTGTGTCCACAATCCAATGGGACAGTCGACAGGGAAGTGGGAATTCAATCTCCTATCCGTCTCCTCCGCGAAAGGAGGGGGATGGAAAGCCTCTAGTTCCACTGACTGCTTCAAGTGAAAAGCTGTAATCACCTTAGGGAGGAAAGCAGGGTTCATGCACAACGATACCCTGTTTCCATCATCCCAAACACACATACAGGAACTGTGCACAGACAGTGCCTGTAGCTCACTGACCTGCTTAGCGGAGGTGATAGCTAACAGAAAGGCTGTCTTCATAGAGATATTTTCAGCTCTATGGTATCTATGGGCTCAAACGGGCCTTAGTGAGAGCCTCCAGTACCACGTCTAGACTCCACTCGGGGAGGACGTCCTTTATAGGAGGACGCAACCACCGAGCACCCTTTAGAAAACGGGTCACCAGAATATGAGTGCCCGGTGATACTGAGTCAATGGGAACATGGCAAGCAGATATGGCTGCCAGGTAAACTTTCAATGTAGAGGGGGATTTACCTGCCACTGTGTTAATACCTGCCCCTTTGAGAGTCTGTCTGAGAGTCTGTCTGTCTGTCTATCTGAGAGTCTGTCTGTCTGAGATTTTGTTTGCCTGAGAGTCTGTCTGATTGTCTGAGAGTCTGTCTGTCTGAGATTCTGTTTGCCAGATAGTCTGTCTGATTGTCTGAGAGTCTGTCTGTCTGAGAGTCTGTCTGTCTGTCTGTCTGAGATTCTGTTTGTCTGAGAGTCTGTCTGTCTGTCTGAGAGTATGTCTGTCTGTCTGAGAGTCTGTCTGTCTGAGATTCTGTTTGTCTGAGAGTCTGTCTCTCTGAGATTCTGTTTGTCTGAGAGTATGTCTGTCTGTCTGAGAGTCTGTCTGTCTGAGATTCTGTTTGTCTGAGAGTCTGTCTCTCTGAGATTCTGTTTGTCTGAGAGTATGTCTGTCTGTCTGAGAGTCTGTCTGTCTGAGATTCTGTTTGTCTGAGAGTCTGTCTGTCTGTCTGAGATTCTGTCTGTCTGATAGCACTGTGTAACAATTTTTTTTTTTTTTGGTTCCTGGGTAGTAAGTGTTATTTCAATTGCTTATGCCTCAAAAGTATAGAAAATGGCTATTATTCCCCACAAACTTTGCTTTTGTGACCAGGACAGTGATATTTTGAAATTTACCTATTTCCAATGAGAAAACGGGCGAATTTGTGTCTTTTTCGTTCACATAAAGTCAGAAAAAAACAACATATGAATCCAAATTAACATGTATTTATACTAAAGTAATACAAAATGACTACAAAAGATTTAGAAGTGAGTAGTTTTTCGAGATTTCACGATTATACTGTAAATCACTTTCACGAATCAGCCCCCAAATGTAGTCTCCATCATGTTCTCGTTATACTGTCCTGGTAGCGGCAAAAGTCCAGTATATCCTGGTGGAAGCGCCGCTTTGCTCCTCCCGAGTACGCCCCATGTTCTCCTTGAATTTATCAAGATGAGCATCAAGGATATGGACTTTGAGGGACATCCCACAGCCCATTGTGCCGTAGTTCTTCACCAGAGTCTCAACCAGCTCCACATAGTTTTCAGCCTTGTGATTGCCCAGGAAGCCCCGAACCACTGCGACAAAGCTGTTCCAAGCCGCTTTCTCCTTACTAGTGAGCTTCTTGGGGAATTCATTGCACCCAGGATCTTCTTTATCTGTGGTCCGACGAAGACACTGGCTTTGACCTTTGCCTCAGACAGCTTAGGGAAGAAGTCTTGAAGGTACTTGAAGGCTGCCGACCCTTATCTAGAGCTCTGACAAATTGTTTCATAAGGCCCAATTTGATGTGCAGTGGTGGCATCAGCACCTTCCGGGGTCCCAGCCGCACTCATCATACTTCAAGGCATCCAGCAAGGTCTTGATGCTGTTGTAATCCTCTTTGAGGTGCAACCGAGTGAGCCAGGGGAAGAGACGGGTACTTGTTACCATTATAGAGCAGCACGGCTTTGAGGCTCCTGGATGAGCTGTCAATGAAGGACAGTATAACGAGAACATGATGGGAGACTACATTTGGGGGCTGATTCGTGAAAGTGATTTACAGTATAATCGTAAATCTCGAAAAACTACTCACTTCTAAATCTTTTGTAGTCATTTTTGTATTACTTTAGTATAAATACATGTTAATTTGGATTCATATGTTGTTTTTTTTCTGACTTTATGTGAACGAAAAGACACAAATCCGCCTGCTTTCTCATTAGAAATAGGTAAATTTCAAAATATCACCCTGGTCACAAAAGCAAAGTTTGTGGGGAATAATAGCCATTTTCTATACTTTTGAGGCATAAGCAATTAGGAAATAACACTTACTACCCAGGAACAAAAATTGTGTTACATAGTGTAGTCTATGACACTGACTGCGAAGGGGGTTCAGCAGACCTGTCAGCACTGAGCTTTCAAAACAAGGGATCTTTTCTAACTGGAATCACAGAGAGCAGAACAGACTGTGATACACAGATCCTTCTAATTGCTTTCAAAAAGGAAACATATCAAACAGAAAAACAACCATGAGATGCTTCACAATCAAAACCACGTATACGAGGTGACAGCAGGGCGCCCCCAGCGTGACATGAGGGGGGGGCAAGTCCGTCTGAAATGTAACTGAAAAAATAAATACATAAAATACTTTTACGAAGTTGACGAGGATAATATTATTAATAATAAAATACTACTGCTGCTACTAGGGGAGATACCAGATGATGAAGGTGGTTCACGCAGGGCGAGGCTCGGCCATCGCACTCCGGTTGTGCTGACCCTGTGAATTCCTGCACTGCATCATTCCTGGAGGGGGGGGGCTGCGTTCACGCTCTCCCCTGATATTCGGGTCAAAGATAGAAACACACAAGATACAACTTACTACAACTACTACTGATAAAACAACAACAACAACAACAACAACAATAACTAGAACTGCCAGGCAGTTTTACGGCTCTTGATATTTGCCAAGTTTGAAATCAGTAACTTCACCAGTTCTCCAGAAAAATGCGTCAGGTGGCCATCTTGGTTCACGCACAAACACCATTTTTGAAAAACTTAATTTCACCGACACAGGCATGATGGTTTTCAGGTTTGGAGTTAATCAACTAAACCGTTTTTAAACTGAAGCGGTTTTAAATTTAACAAGAAAATGAAGGGCTGGCGGCCATTATTATTATTTATTTTAGCAGACAGCCCTTATCCAGGGCGCCTCTTACAATTGTTACAAGATATCACATTATGTTTACATACAATTACCCATTTATACAGTTGGGTTTTTACTGGAGCAATCTAGGTAAAGTACCTTGCTCAAGGGTACAGCAGCAGTGTCCCCACCTAGAATGAACCCACGACCCTCCGGTCAAGAGTCTAGAGCCCTAACCACTACTCCACACTGCTGGCCATCTTAACAAAACAACACCATTTTGTGAATTCTCTTGTCGCCGGGATGATGCTACTAAGTTGGGAGTAAGCTGGTTAAAGGTTTTCGTTAAGCAGTTGTTTGTTTGGTGAGCGTTCATCAAATTTGGTGGCAGTATTGTGATATTAAATTTTATCACAGCAACTTCTGCTTCCCAAAACTTGAAGCAGGTTTGGATGTTGATGCCAAGTGTCAGATCAATCACTTCACCGCTTCCCAAGGAGAGGATTTGAAAGGTTTCTAAAAAAATGTGTCAGACGGCCATTTTGGTTCCAGTCAACACCATTTTGTTAGAGTCAGTTGTGTTGACACAGTGACAGGGATGATGCTTGTGAAATTTGGAGTTAGTCAAGTAAACCGTTTGTCAGCTGAGGCTGTTTTAAAATTAAGACGTAAAATGTATGTCTCAGGCCATATTGTTTTACAGAACATCACCATTTTGACATATTTGTATTCCATTGTCACCAGGACGATGCCTACCAAGTTTGGAGTTTGTTGGTCAAGCGGCTTTCAAATAATCACAGTTCTCTATTAGGGGCGCGTTTTGTCAGGCCGCCATCTTGGTTGAAGAAGAAGAAGATTCTCAGCAATAACAAAAGGCCCAGGGTGGGAAGCCTACTACTAATAACACTATGTAACACAATTTTTGTTCCTGGGTAGTAAGTGTTATTTCCTAATTGCTTATGCCTCAAAAGTATAGAAAATGGCTATTATTCCCCACAAACTTTGCTTTTGTGACCAGGACAGTGATATTTTGAAATTTACCTATTTCCAATGAGAAAAACCGGGCGAATTTGTGTCTTTTCGCTCACATAAAGTCAGAAAAAAAACATATGAATCCAAATTAACATGTATTTATACTAAAGTAATACAAAAATGATTACAAAAGATTTAGAAGCGCCGCCTTGCTCCTCCCGAGCACGCCCCATGTTCTCCTTGAATTTATCAAGATGAGCATCAAGGATATGGACTTTGAGGGACATCACTACAGCCCATTGTGCCGTAGTTCTTCACCAGAGTCTCAACCAGCTCCACATAGTTTTGTGATTGCCCAGGAAGCCCCGAACCACTGCAACAAAGCTGTTCCAAGCCGATTTCTCCTTACTAGTGAGCTTCTTGGGGAATTCATTGCACTCCAGGATCTTCTTTATCTGTGGTCCGACGAAGACACCGACTTTGACCTTTGCCTCAGACAGCTTAGGGAAGTAGTCTTGAAGGTACTTGAAGGCTGCCGACTCCCACTTGACGTTGTTCCTCCCCACAGAGAACTCGGTCCGCTGTGGCCAGTCCCGCCTGTGGTAGTGCGCCTTGGTGTCCCTGCTGTCCCAAAGGCAAAGCTAGCAGGGGAACTTGGTAAAACCACCTTGGAGACTGTGGCAGGGCGGAAGCCCTACACATGGGGAAATATGTAGCTTTATTGTATATTTTTGCATTATTTGTTGTAAATTGATTTAATTAACTGTTTAATTGATGTTGCGCTCCGCCGTGGACTCTATCGCAATTTGGTGTCAGAATGGGATTGGTGTATCCTGCGCAATGGAAAATCGACCCGCGACAGAGAGACAAAGGAGCAAACCCCTGAATTTTTTTTGGGGGGAGCAGGAGCAAGCCAACGACCACCAGCTTCAACCCGAGCGTGAGAGAGGGTGGAGCTTCGTGTCCGAAGGACTGGGAGGGAGGAGTGTCCAGCCCGAATGCCCGAGCGGCAGGAGCCCGGTCCAATGAGGGAGGCGCGTCCTACCGAGCGTCGGAAGAGAGAGGAGGAGCTCCGGGCCCCAGAGCCTGAGGAGGCGGGCCAACCACTTGAGGAGTTTCTGCCTTCAGTCCAGCCGTTGCTGCTGAAGCCATCACTCACGTTCTCTGACGTCATGGGACTAACACGCACGCAGGAGTGTTGCTGCCTTTGGTCCAGCCGTAGCTGCCGGAGCCATCACTCCCGTGCTGCGATTTCACGAACAAGCAGTTTGAAAGACTTGACCGCTGCAGGGGCTGCGCTCTGCAGAGGAGCCCCGAGAAGGGACACAGGGTTTAGGGGGTCACCATGGGGTTAGACGGGCACCCCGGGATTAAAAGCCCAGAGAGAAAATAATGGTGACGGTGGGGGTAAATGTAATAATTTTGATAATTAATAGTTGTGATTAATGATAATGTATTAGAAATATAATTATAGTGACGCTGATGGATTTGATGCTTGAGTGGAAGCTAACGTTGGAGCCTGGCGTGGGTTGATTGTTGTTGCTGGCTCCAATGTTCCCTCCCACCCACCCTTGTGATTTGTTTGTGTGTTTAAAAATATATATATAGGGTTCGTCGAATGGACCCCACGGGTTCCATTCTGAGCGGAGGGATATGTGGCAGGGCGGAAGCCCTACATATGGGGAAATATGTAGTTTTATTGTATATTTTTGCATTATTTGTTGTAAATTGATTTAATTAACTGTTTAATTGATGTTGCGCCCGCCGTGGACGATTACCTGTCTGTGTGGGCAGCAGCTGAAAGCAATGAGCTGTTCCAGCAGGCAGGTGGGCGTGTCTCGGCAGAGCGTTAGTATAAAAACATAGAGATCACTGTGATCGAGGCTGCTGCAAGGCCTGCCGTTTTTCCGCGCACCTTTGATTTATAGTTTGTTATATTGTGTTTTATTTTGAGTGTTTGTACAGTCATGTATCGTCTCTCAGCGCTACCATCGCTGGTAGCGCCACATGACATTATTGTTTACTTTTTTGTTTATGTTTATTGATTAAATCCCGCCGCCTGTGTCGGCGCATCAACGCCAATCTCATCTCAGTCTCGCCTGTGTTCTCCTCGCTACCTGAGGCAAGTATACCAGGACTCTATCACAGAGACCCATCAGGAATGCCACCATTTTGAAGTCTCCTATGACCTCCCAGCCGTACTCATCATACTTCAAGGCCCCAGCAAGGTCTTGATGCTGTTGTAATCCTTTTGAGGTGCACCGAGTGAGCCAGGGAAGAGACGGGTACTTGTTACCATTATGGAGCAGCACGGCTTTGAGGCCCCTGGATGAGCTGTCAATGAAGAGGCGCCACTCATTCTGGTTACAGGCGATTCGATTGCCTCGAACAGACTGGTCACATTGTGGCAGAAGCAGAGCCCATCTTGACGGGTGAAGAAGCTGGAAAAAGGTTGGTGACGCTTCCTCTGATCTGGCGACTTGCACACTTTCATCCAACAAGTTCCACTGCTTGAGCCTAGACGCCAAAAGCTCGGCATTGGACTTGGTGAGACCAAGATCTCTAATCAAGTTGTTGAGGTGTTTTGGTTGGGGTAGTATGGGTTTCTCTCCTCAGCTCCACCTCTGAAATTGTCATCTGGATCTACAATGTCTTTCTCGCTCTGACTTGCTGCTCTCTTCTAAAGACGGCTGCTCTCTCTCCGGAGGAGGGGTGGGGAGCTCATGGCAGTGTGGCACCGGGCAATGGATGAAGGAAGGTCCGATACGTGATAGCAGGTGCATTCTTGCCAGTCCGGACGCTTGGAAGGGTCCACCATGCAGAAGTAGCAGTTGCTTGAGTGGTCAGTGGGTTCCCGCCAAATTCTTGGGATAGCGAACTTCATGGCTCTCTTTTCCCCTCTGTACCATCCTACAAAAATACATTTATTTCACCCATGACTAATGTGTAAGAGATTCTCGCAACATTTTTCATATATGATATATTTTTTTCAATAACATTGAAAATTGTAAAACATTTTAAAATTAAAAACTTTTACAATTTTAAAATTTTTTAACAAATTTTATAACATAAAATTCGAGCAACAATTGTCCATCTTACCTTCCAGAGTTTTTTTGCAGTGCTCGTGAGGTGAAATGAGGTGCCCAGGGTTTGTCTTGATCCCCGACAGGCATGCCGAATATGCCTTTGTAGGCCTCACACATCTTAGCAGATGCTTCCACGAGTATTTTTCGCTCTTGTCTTGATAAATTGGCCGCAGACATAGCAAAATGCGCTCTGCCCGATGCTTGCAGCCTCTTGATGCCATCTCAGAAAAATGCAGATATGTATCCATTTAGGCAGCTGGAACTAAACTGAACTGGTGGGCTTAAGGCCCCTGTATTTATACTACTATTTATATTACTGGAAAGTTCTAGAAAGTTCTAGAAGTTACTCCAAGTTTACTCAGCACTGAATCTATCTGGAATGTTCTGGAAAATAGGTAAATTTCAAAATATCACTGTCCTGATCACAAAAGCAAAGTTTGTGGGGAATAATAGCCATTTTCTATACTTTTGAGGCATAAGCAATTAGGAAATAACACTTACTACCCAGGAACCAAAAAAAAAAAAAAAAAATTGTTACACGGTGTAATAATAATAAAAATGATTTTGGTTTATTGTTGCCAGTCTCGTGTTTTTCATCAATATTAGCTTGTTTGAACAATCAATCTGAAAATTACATTTAGGGGCGGGATTGCGATGCCTCGTTTGCTCATGAAACCGTCTTTCATTGGATGAATTGATCTTAGGACGTCACGTTAGTCATGTGATAATAATACGGAAGTTTTTAGAGCGGTCTGTTGGTCCGCCGTCAGTATTAATTAACGATTCCTGAATTGTCAGTTAAAGAAAGAAAGAGCGACACTTTAAAACGCTACCGCCCCTCTTATCCCGTTTGCCCCCCTTTGTTTTGGTTTCTCATTTAAAATGTGTTCATTGTAAATTAGTTCCTGGTGTGATTGTTAATGTGGCTTGTTATTTTAAACACGTGAGTCAGTGTGATTGCAGTGACACTGCAGCTGAAGGATCAGTCAGATATTGAAAAGAAGCGTTACACTTTTCACGAGCTATAAACAGCAAAAGTGGGACAGCTTGAAGGATAATTTACCAAAAAAAAACAAACATTACGTTAAACAACATGTACACTAACACGTGTTTGCACTGCATTGTCATTAAGAGACAGTAAGGATGGGATCCAGCGAGTCAGCGCTGTGAATAACAAGGTGTGTAAACTCCGGGTCTGGTGAAGTTCAGCACATAGACTGAACAGATCAACACAAACACATACATCGCTATTGAACCTCAAGCAAATGCAAAGACTTGTATTTCATTTTGCTGAATGAAACCATTTCAACAAGTGTATATTTAACAGTATAAACTGTGCTGCAGGAAGGACCGGTGAACAGCTGTTTCCTGTTTCATAAAATGGTCTTATTCCTCTAGGAAAGCGTGTCTGTGTCTTTGTGCTGCTTCTAAATATGGTCCATTGAGTTAGAGGGCAAAGTTTACTCCTAATAAAATAACTTAAAACAATCATGGAACTGCTGCTAGTCATCGCGTGCTAGTTTTATGATATTCTTTGTTTTATTTAAATTCAATTCTTTCCGGACGGCGCGCTTGTCCTGTGAGCGTCCTTTCGCCCCTTCAGACCGCCCTGCAAGTCCAGTCTGCCTGACAACAGAACATTAACAAAACATAAATAACCAATCACAGAACACGCAGTCTAGTGGCCACGCCCGCCTGCTCGCGCCGCACGTCTGACAGGGGGTGCGTTCACGAGAGGCAGACTTTGCTAAATCTGCGCAGATTCTGCAAAGATTCTGAAAATTCATTGGCTACTTGCTCCGATTCTGTGCAGATTCTGTGCAGAATGACGAAAGTCTGCGTGTCGTGAACGCACCCAGGGACTCGCTGTCGTGCGCAGCAACACAACACCGGCGCTGTATGAAAAAAATGTAATATCTGTAACATATTGTTATTTGCATCGTGTTTTATTACTGCAGGTAATGCAGGTGTGTGATAGCTTAAGATAACAGCATGTTTGTGTTGAGAGCTGGAACTCATTCGATGTCTATAGATCTAGTCTGTTAAGAATGCATAACTCATGTATTCATGTATTATAGATGTGAATAGCTGGGGTTCTGCACAACACTGTGGAGCTGCCTTATAGACCCTTTTTAGATGTCTAAGGATGTATAACTCATGTATTCATGTATTGTAACATTTCTGCTACACCTGCGTTCTACCTGGAAATCATGACACCTGCAACAGCATTCAATCAACCAAGCTTTATTCATCAAACCGTACAGCTGCAGAGCACAACACAGCTCAGCATCGAACCCGTACAACACAACACAGCTCAGCATCGAACCCGTACAACACAACACAGCTCAGCATCGAACCCGTACAGCACAACACAGCTCAGCATGGAACCCGTACAGCACAACACAGCTCAGCATCGAACCCGTACAACACAACACAGCTCAGCATTGAACCCGTACAACACAACACAGCTCAGCATCGAACCCGTACAGCACAACACAGCTCAGCATCGAACCCGTATAACACAACACAGCTCAGCATCAAACCTGCATAACACAACACAGCTCAGCATCAAACCCGTACAGCACAACACAGCACAGCATCAAACCCGTACAGCACAACACAGCTCAGCATCGAACCCGTACAACACAACACAGCACAGCATCGAACCCGTACAGCACAACACAGCTCAGCATCAAACCCGTACAGCACAACACAGCTCAGCATCAAACCCGTACAGCACAACACAGCTCAGCATCAAACCCGTACAACACAACACAGCACAGCATCGAACCCGTACAGCACAACACAGCTCAGCATTGAACCCGTACAGCACAACACAGCACAGCATGGAACCCGTACAACACAACACAGCTCAGCATCAAACCCGTACAGCACAACACAGCTCAGCATCAAACCCGTACAGCACAACACAGCTCAGCATCGAACCCGTACAGCACAACACAGCTCAGCATCGAACCCGTACAGCACAACACAGCTCAGCATCAAACCCGTACAGCACAACACAGCTCAGCATCGAACCCGTACAGCACAACACAGCACAGCATGGAACCCGTACAACACAACACAGCTCAGCATCAAACCCGTACAGCACAACACAGCTCAGCATCAAACCCGTACAGCACAACACAGCTCAGCATCGAACCTGTACAGCACAACACAGCTCAGCATCAAACCCGTACAGCACAACACAGCTCAGCATCGAACCTGTACAGCACAACACAGCTCAGCATCAAACCCGTACAGCACAACACAGCTCAGCATCGAACCCGTACAACACAACACAGCTCAGCATCGAACCCGTACAACACAACACAGCTCAGCATCAAACCCGTACAGCACAACACAGCTCAGCATCAAACCCGTACAACACAACACAGCTCAGCATCGAACCCGTACAACACAACACAGCTCAGCATCGAACCCGTACAGCACAACACAGCTCAGCATCGAACCCGTACAGCACAACACAGCACAGCATCGAACCCATACAACACAACTCAGCATCGAACCCGTACAACACAACACAGCACAGCATTGAACCCGTACAGCACAACACAGCTCAGCATCAAACCCGTACAACACAACACAGCACAGCATTGAACCCGTACAACACAACACAGCTCAGCATCAAACCCGTACAACACAACACAGCACAGCATTGAACCCGTACAGCACAACACAGCTCAGCATCGAACCCGTACAGCACAACACAGCACAGCATCGAACCCATACAACACAACTCAGCATCGAACCCGTACAACACAACACAGCACAGCATTGAACCCGTACAACACAACACAGCTCAGCATCGAACCCGTACAACACAACACAGCACAGCATTGAACCCGTACAACACAACACAGCTCAGCATCAAACCCGTACAGCACAACACAGCTCAGCATCGAACCCGTACAGCACAACACAGCTCAGCATCGAACCCGTACAGCACAACACAGCTCAGCATCAAACCCGTACAGCACAACACAACTCAGCATCGAACCCGTACAGCACAACACAGCTCAGCATCAAACCCGTACAGCACAACACAGCTCAGCATCAAACCCGTACAGCACAACACAACTCAGCATCGAACCCGTACAACACAACACAGCTCAGCATCAAACCCGTACAACACAACACAGCTCAGCATCAAACCCGTACAACACAACACAGCTCAGCATCAAACCCGTACAGCACAACACAGCTCAGCATCAAACCCATACAGCACAACACAGCTCAGCATCGAACCCGTACAGCACAACACAGCTCAGCATCGAACCCGTTACAGCACAACACAGCTCAGCATCGAACCCGCATAGCACAACACAGCTCAGCATCGAACCCGTACAGCACAACACAGCTCAGCATCGAACCCGTACAGCACAACACAGCTCAGCATCGAACCCGTACAGCACAACACAGCACAGCATCGAACCCGTACAGCACAACACAGCTCAGCATCAAACCCGTACAGCACAACACAGCTCAGCATCGAACCCGTACAACACAACACAGCTCAGCATCGAACCCGTACAACACAACACAGCACAGCATCAAACCCGTACAGCACAACACAGCACAGCATGGAACCCGTACAGCACAACTCAGCTCAGCATCAAACCCGTTCAACACAACACAGCTCAGCATGGAACCCGTACAGCACAACTCAGCTCAGCATCAAACCCGTTCAACACAACACAGCTCAGCATCAAACCCATACAGCACAACACAGCTCAGCATCAAACCCGTACAACACAACACAGCACAGCATCGAACCCGTACAGCACAACACAGCTCAGCATCGATCCCGTACAGCACAACACAGCTCAGCATCGAACCCGTACAGCACAACACAGCTCAGCATCGATCCCAAACAGCACAACACAACACAGCACAGCATCGAACCCGTACAACACAACACAGCTCAGCATCAAACCCGTACAGCACAACACAGCTCAGCATCAAACCCGTACAACACAACACAGCACAGCATCGAACCCGTACAGCACAACACAGCACAGCATCAAACCCGTACAGCACAACACAGCTCAGCATCGATCCCGTACAGCACAACACAGCTCAGCATCGAACCCGTACAACACAACACAGCACAGCATCGAACCCGTACAGCACAACACAGCTCAGCATCGATCCCGCATAGCAAACACAGCTCAGCATCGAACCCGTGCAAACACAACACAACTCAGCATCGAACCCGTACAGCACAACACAGCACAGCATGGAACCCGTACAACACAACACAACTCAGCATCGAACCCGTACAACACAACACAGCTCAGCATCAAACCCGTACAGCACAACACAGCTCAGCATCGAACCCGTACAACACAACACAACTCAGCATCGAACCCGTACAGCACAACACAGCTCAGCATCAAACCCGTACAGCACAACACAGCTCAGCATCGAACCATACAACACAACACAGCTCAGCATCAAACCGTACAGCACAACACAGCTCAGCATCGAACCGTACAACACAACACAGCTCAGCATCGAACCCGCATAACACAACACAGCTCAGCATCAAACCCGTACAGCACAACACAGCACAGCATCGAACCCGTACAGCACAACACAGCACAGCATGGAACCCGTGCAGCACAACACAGCTCAGCATCGAACCCGTTACAACACAACACAGCTCAGCATCAAACCCATTACAGCACAACACAGCTCAGCATCGAACCCGTACAACACAACACAGCTCAGCATCAAACCCGTACAGCACAACAGCTCAGCATCGAACCCGTACAGCACAACACAGCTCAGCATCGAACCCGTTCAGCACAACACAGCTCAGCATCGAACCCGTATAGCACAACACAGCTCAGCATCGAACCCGCACAGCACAACACAGCTCAGCATCAAACCCGTACAGCACAACACAGCACAGCATCGAACCCGTTAACACAACACAGCTCAGCATCGAACCCGTACAGCACAACACAGCTCAGCATCAGGCAACACAACACAGCCCTAGATAGCACAACACAGCTCAGCACCGAACAAACACAGCACAGCATCGAACCCGTACAACACAACACAGCTCAGCATCAAACCCGTACAACACAACACAGCTCAGCATCGAACCCGCATAAACACAACACAGCTCAGCATCAAACCCGTTCAACACAACACAGCTCAGCATCAAACCCGTACAACACAACACAGCACAGCATCAAACCCGTACAGCACAACACAGCACAGCATCAAACCCGTACAACACAACACAGCACAGCATCGAACCCGTACAACACAACACAGCTCAGCATCGAACCCGTACAACAAAACACAGCACAGCATCGAACCCGTACAACACAACACAGCTCAGCATCAAACCCGTACAACACAACACAGCTCTTCATCGAACCCGTACAACACAACACAGCTCAGCATCAAACCCGTTCAACACAACACAGCACAGCATGGAACCCGTACAACACAACACAGCTCAGCATCGAACCCGTACAGCACAACACAGCACAGCATCAAACCCGTACAGCACAACACAGCACAGCATCAAACCCGTTAACACAGCACAGCCAACCCGTCAACCCAACACAACACAGCACAGCATCGAACCCGACAGCACAACACAGCACAGCATCAAACCCGTACAGCACAACACAGCACAGCATCGAACCCGCACAACACAACACAGCTCAGCATCGAACCCGCATAACACAACAACACAGCACAGCATGGAACCCGTACAACACAACACAGCACAGCATGGAACCCGTACAGCACAACACAGCTCAGCATCAAACCCGTACAGCACAACACAGCACAGCATGGAACCCGTACAGCACAACACAGCTCAGCATCGAACCCGTAAAGCACAACACAGCACAGCATGGAACCCGTACAGCACAACACAGCTCAGCATCGAACCCGTACAGCACAACACAGCACAGCATGGAACCCGTACAGCACAACACAGCTCAGCATCGAACCCGTACAACACAACACAGCTCAGCATCAAACCCGTACAGCACAACACAGCACAGCATCGAACCCGTACAGCACAACACAGCACAGCATGGAACCCGTACAGCACAACACAGCACAGCATCAAACCCGTACAGCACAACACAGCTCAGCATCGAACCCGTACAACACAACACAGCACAGCATCGAACCCGTACAGCACAACACAGCTCAGCATGGAACCCGTACAACACAACACAGCACAGCATCTAACCCGTACAGCACAACACAGCACAGCATGGAACCCGTGACAGCACAACACAGCTCAGCATCAACCCCAGACAGCACAACACAGCTCAGCATGGAACCCGTACAACACAACACAGCACAGCATGGAACCCGTACAGCACAACACAGCTCAGCATGGAACCCGTACAACACAACACAGCACAGCATCTAACCCGTGGCAGCACAACACAGCTCAGCATCGAACCCGTACAGCACAACACAGCTCAGCATCGAACCCAGCATAGCACAACACAGCTCAGCATCAAACCCGTACAGCACAACACAGCTCAGCATCAAACCCGTACAGCACAACACAGCACAGCATGGAACCCGTACAACACAACACAGCTCAGCATGGAACCCGTACAACACAACACAGCTCAGCATCGAACCCGTACAGCACAACACAGCTCAGCATCGAACCCGTACAGCACAACACAGCTCAGCATGGAACCCGTACAACACAACACAGCACAGCATCGAACCCGTACAGCACAATACAGCACAGCATGGAACCCGTACAGCACAACACAACTCAGCATCGAACCCCTACAGCACAACACAGCACAGCATCGAACCCGTACAGCACAACACAGCTCAGCATCGAACCCGTACAGCACAACACAGCTCAGCATGGAACCCGTACAGCACAACACAGCTCAGCGTCGAACCCGTACAGCACAACACAGCTCAGCATGGAACCCGTACAGCACAACACAGCTCAGCATCGAACCCGTACAGCACAACACAGCTCAGCATCGAACCCGTACAGCACAACACAGCTCAGCATCGAACCCGTACAGCACAACACAGCTCAGCATCGAACCCGTACAACACAACACAGCTCAGCATCGAACCCGTACAGCACAACACAGCTCAGCATCAAACCCGTACAGCACAACACAGCTCAGCATCGAACCCGTACAACACAACACAACTCAGCATCGAACCCGTACAACACGACACAGCTCAGCATCAAACCCGTACAGCACAACACAGCTCAGCATCGAACCCGTACAGCACAACACAGCTCAGCATAGAACCCGTACAGCACAACACAGCTCAGCATCGAACCCGTACAACACAACACAGCTCAGCATCGAACCCGTACAGCACAACACAGCTCAGCATCAAACCCGTACAGCACAACACAACTCAGCATCAAACCCGTACAACACAACACAGCACAGCATCGAACCCGTACAACACAACACAGCTCAGCATCGAACCCGTACAGCACAACACAGCTCAGCATCGAACCCGTACAGCACAACACAGCACAGCACAGCATCGAACCCGTACAGCACAACACAGCTCAGCATGGAACCCGTACAACAAAACACAGCTCAGCATCGAACCCGTACAACACAACACAGCACAGCATCAAACCCGTACAGCACAACACAACTCAGCATCAAACCCGTACAACACAACACAGCTCAGCATCGAACCCGTTCAGCACAACACAGCTCAGCATCAAACCCGTACAACACAACACAGCACAGCATCGAACCCGTACAGCACAACACAGCTCAGCATCGAACCCGTACAGCACAACACAGCTCAGCATCGAACCCGTACAGCACAACACAGCTCAGCATCAAACCCGTACATCACAACACAGCTCAGCATCGAACCCGTAACACAACACAGCACAGCATCAAACCCGCATAACACAACACAGCTCAGCATCGAACCCAGACAACACAACACAGCTCAGCATCAAACCCGTACAGCACAACACAGCTCAGCATCGAACCCGTACAGCACAACACAGGTCAGCATCGAACCCGTACAGCACAACACAGCTCAGCATCGAACCCGTACAGCACAACACAGCTCAGCATCGAACCCGTACAGCTGCAGAGCAGAACACAGCTAAGCATGGAACCCGTACAGCACAACACAGCTCAGCATCGAACCCGTACAGCACAACACAGCTCAGCATCGAACCCGTTACAGCACAACACAGCTCAGCATGGAACCCGTTACAGCACAACACAGCTCAGCATCGAACCCGTACAACACAACACAGCTCAGCATCGAACCCGTTCAGCACAACACAGCACAGCATCGAACCCATTAACAACAACACAGCTCAGCATCGAACCCGTACAGCACAACACAGCTCAGCATCGAACCCGTACAGCACAACACAGCACAGCATCGAACCCGTACAGCACAACACAGCTCAGCATGGAACCCGTACAGCACAACACAGCTCAGCATCGAACCCGTACAGCACAACACAGCTCAGCATCGAACCCGTACAGCACAACACAGCACAGCATCAAACCCGTACAGCACAACACAGCACAGCATCGAACCCGTACAACACAACACAACACAGCATGGAACCCGTACAACACAACACAGCTCAGCATGGAACCCGTACAACACAACACAGCTCAGCATGGAACCCGTACAGCACAACACAGCACAGCATCAAACCCGTACAGCACAACACAGCACAGCATCGAACCCGTACAACACAACACAACACAGCATGGAACCCGTACAGCACAACACAGCACAGCATCAAACCCGTACAGCACAACACAGCTCAGCATCGAACCCGTACAACACAACACAGCTCAGCATCGAACCCGTTCAGCACAACACAGCACAGCATCGAACCCGTACAACACAACACAGCTCAGCATCGAACCCGTACAGCACAACACAGCTCAGCATCAAACCCGTACAGCACAACACAGCACAGCATCGAACCCGTACAGCACAACACAGCACAGCATGGAACCCGTACAGCACAACACAGCTCAGCATCGAACCCGTACAGCACAACACAGCTCAGCATCGAACCCGTACAACACAACACAGCTCAGCATCGAACCCGTACAACACAACACAGCACAGCATCGAACCCGTACAACACAACACAGCACAGCATCAAACCCGTACAGCACAACACAGCTCAGCATCAAACCCGTACAGCACAACACAGCACAGCATCGAACCCGTACAGCACAACACAGCTCAGCATCGAACCCGTACAGCACAACACAGCACAGCATGGAACCCGTACAGCACAACACAGCACAGCATCAAACCCGTACAGCACAACACAGCTCAGCATCGAACCCGTACAACACAACACAGCTCAGCATCAAACCCGTACAACACAACACAGCACAGCATCGAACCCGTACAGCACAACACAGCTCAGCATCGAACCCGTACAGCACAACACAGCTCAGCATCAAACCCGTTCAACACAACACAGCTCAGCATCGAACCCGTACAGCACAACACAGCTCAGCATCGAACCCGTTCAGCACAACACAGCTCAGCATCGAACCCGTTCAGCACAACACAGCTCAGCATCAAACCCGTACAACACAACACAGCTCAGCATCGAACCCGTACAGCACAACACAGCACAGCATCGAACCCGTACAGCACAACACAGCACAGCATCGAACCCGTACAACACAACACAGCTCAGCATCGAACCCGTACAACACAACACAGCTCAGCATCAAACCCGTACAACACAACACAGCACAGCATCGAACCCGTACAGCACAACACAGCTCAGCATCGAACCCGCACAGCACAACACAGCTCAGCATCAAACCCGTTCAACACAACACAGCTCAGCATCGAACCCGACAGCACAACCACAGCTCAGCATCCGAACCCGTTCAGCACAACACAGCTCAGCATCGAACCCGTTCAGCACAACACAGCTCAGCATCAAACCCGTACAAACACAACACAGCTCAGCATCAAACCCGTACAGCACAACACAGCACAGCATCGAACCCGCACAGCACAACACAGCACAGCATCGAACCCGTACAAACACAACACAGCTCAGCATCGAACCGCACAGCACAACACAGCACAGCATCGAACCCGTACAGCACAACACAGCTCAGCATCGAACCCGTACAACACAACACAGCTCAGCATCGAACCCGTACAACACAACACAGCTCAGCATCGAACCCGTACAGCACAACACAGCTCAGCATCGAACCCGTTACAACACAACACAGCACAGCATCGAACCCGTACAGCACAACACAGCTCAGCATCGAACCCGTACAACACAACACAGCACAGCATCGAACCCGTACAACACAACACAGCACAGCATCGAACCCGTACAACACAACACAGCACAGCATCGAACCCGTACAACACAACACAGCACAGCATCGAACCCGTACAGCACAACACAGCTCAGCATCAAACCCGTACAACACAACACAGCTCAGCATCGAACCCGTACCAACACAACACAGCTCAGCATCAAACCCGTACCCAGCACAACACAGCACAGCATCAAACCCGTACAGCACAACACAGCTCAGCATCGAACCCGTACAACACAACACAACTCAGCATCGAACCCGTACAACACAACACAGCTCAGCATCGAACCCGTACAGCACAACACAGCACAGCATCAAACCCGTACAACACAACACAACTCAGCATCGAACCCGTACAACACAACACAGCTCAGCATCGAACCCGTACAGCACAACACAGCACAGCATCAAACCCGTACAGCACAACACAGCTCAGCATCGAACCCGTACAACACAACACAACTCAGCATCGAACCCGTACAACACAACACAGCTCAGCATCGAACCCGTACAGCACAACACAGCACAGCATTGAACCCGTACAGCACAACACAGCTCAGCATCGAACCCGTACAGCACAACACAGCTCAGCATCGAACCCGTACAACACAACACAGCTCAGCATCGAACCCGTACAGCACAACACAGCAGAGCATCAAACCCGTACAGCACAACACAGCACAGCATCAAACCCGTACAGCACAACACAGCTCAGCATCGAACCCGTACAGCACAACACAGCTCAGCATCGAACCCGTACAACACAACACAGCTCAGCATGGAACCCGTACAGCACAACACAGCACAGCATGGAACCCGTACAACACAACACAGCTCAGCATCGAACCCGTACAGCACAACACAGCTCAGCATCGAACCCGTACAACACAACACAACTCAGCATCGAACCCGTACAACACAACACAGCTCAGCATCAAACCCGTACAGCACAACACAGCACAGCATTGAACCCGTACAGCACAACACAGCTCAGCATCGAACCCGTTCAACACAACACAGCACAGCATTGAACCCGTATAGCACAACACAGCTCAGCATCAAACCCGTACAACACAACACAGCTCAGCATCGAACCCGTACAGCACAACACAGCTCAGCATCAAACCCGTACAACACAACACAGCTCAGCATCGAACCCGTACAGCACAACACAGCACAGCATGGAACCCGTACAACACAACACAGCTCAGCATCAAACCCGTACAACACAACACAGCTCAGCATCGAACCCGTACAACACAACACAGCACAGCATCAAGCCCGTACAACACAACACAGCTCAGCATCGAACCCGTACAACACAACACAGCTCAGCATCAAACCCGTACAACACAACACAGCTCAGCATCGAACCCGTACAGCACAACACAGCACAGCATTGAACCCGTACAGCACAACACAGCTCAGCATCAAACCCGTACAACACAACACAGCTCAGCATCGAACCCGTTCAACACAACACAGCACAGCATTGAACCCGTACAGCACAACACAGCACAGCATGGAACCCGTACAACACAACACAGCACAGCATCAAACCCGTACAACACAACACAGCTCAGCATCGAACCCGTACAGCACAACACAGCTCAGCATCGAACCCGTACAGCACAACACAGCTCAGCATCGAACCCGCACAGCACAACACAACTCAGCATCGAACCCGTACAACACAACACAGCTCAGCATCGAACCGTTGCAACACAACACAACTCAGCATCGAACCCGTACAACACAACACAGCTCAGCATCGAACCCGTACAACACAACACAGCACAGCATCAAACCCGTACAGCACAACACAGCTCAGCATCGAACCCGTACAACACAACACAACTCAGCATCGAACCCGTACAACACAACACAGCTCAGCATCGAACCCGTACAACACAACACAGCACAGCATCGAACCCGTACAACACAACACAGCACAGCATCGAACCCGTACAGCACAACACAGCTCAGCATCGAACCCGTACAGCACAACACAGCTCAGTATGGAACCCGTACAACACAACACAGCACAGCATCGAACCCGTACAACACAACACAGCACAGCATCGAACCCGTACAACACAACACAGCACAGCATCGAACCCGTACAACACAACACAGCACAGCATCCCGAACCCGCATACAACACAACACAGCACAGCATCGAACCCGTACAGCACAACACAGCTCAGCATCGAACCCGTACAACACAACACAGCACAGCATCGAACCCGTACAACACAACACCGCACAGCATCGAACCTGTACAACACAACACAGCACAGCATCGAACCCGTACAGCACAACACAGCTCAGCATCGAACCCGTACAGCACAACACAGCTCAGCATCGAACCCGTACAGCACAACACAGCTCAGCATCAAACCCGTACAGCACAACACAGCTCAGCATCGAACCCGTACAGCACAACACAGCTCAGCATCGAACCCGTACAGCACAACTCAGCTCAGCATCGAACCCGTACAACACAACACAGCTCAGCGTCGAACCCGTACAACACAACACAGCACAGCATTGAACCCGTACAGCACAACACAGCACAGCATGGAACCCGTTCAGCACAACACAGCTCAGCATCGAACCCGTACAGCACAACACAGCTCAGCATTGAACCTGTACAACACAACACAGCACAGCATGGAACCCGTACAGCACAACACATACTAGTCAGTAACACATCACACTTACCCCAGACAGGACAGGAGAGTGGTACACACAAGAGGAACAATAACACAAGAGAAACAATAACACAAGATTTGAGTAGTCTGGAGAACCTGAGACTTCAAATGGTATCTGATAATTCATGAGTGGGTTTCCAGTAGCTGCATTATCTCAGACCACCTTTCAGTCAGTGTGTTCCTGTGCAGATCCCTTCACCCCAGCACAGCTTAACCAACCCCAGAGGTTTGTTCATTTCTTAGCAAACACCCTTATCCAGGTGACTTACAGTTGTTACAAAAGCAACACGGGAGGCAGGTTTATTCTTACAGAGCTCCTACATTATGGAATGCGTTTTGGTCACAACCTGGTTCCTCGAGGCACTGAAAGCTGAACAAAACGACCCTGCAATTTCTACATGTGGCTTGAAATGCTGGGATGCAACAGCTTTGTCCTGCAATACATACATGGAAAGATGTCTGTCACTCAGAGGGTTAAAATAAAAAGCCATGACCAACACTAAACTCAAAATAATATACTACTGTTTGTGTTCAGTGCACTGCAGGGTGATATTACACTGTCTATACTCTTGTGTTCAGTACACTGCAGGGTGATATTACACTGTCTATACTCTTGTGTTTGTGTTCACTACACTGCAGGGTGATATTACACTGTCTATACTCTTGTGTTTGTGTTCAGTACACTGCAGGGTGATATTACACTGTCTATACTCTTGTGTTTGTGTTCAGTACACTGCAGGGTGATATTACACTGTCTATACTCTTGTGTTCAGTACACTGCAGGGTGATATTACACTGTCTATACTCTTGTGTTCACTACACTGCAGGTGATATTACACTGTCTATACTCTTGTGTTCAGTACACTGCAGGGTGATATTACACTGTCTATACTCTTGTGTTCAGTACACTGCAGGGTGATATTACACTGTCTATACTCTTGTGTTCAGTACACTGCAGGGTGATATTACACTGTCTATACTCTTGTGTTCAGTGCACTGCAGGATGATATTACACTGTCTATACTCTTGTGTTCAGTACACTGCAGGGTGATATTACACTGTCTATACTCTTGTGTTTGTGTTCACTACACTGCAGGATGATATTACACTGTCTATACTCTTGTGTTTGTGTTCACTACACTGCAGGATGATATTACACTGTCTATACTCTTGTGTTTGTGTTCAGTACACTGCAGGGTGATATTACACTGTCTATACTCTTGTGTTTGTGTTCACTACACTGCAGGATGATATTACACTGTCTATACTCTTGTGTTTGTGTTCACTACACTGCAGGATGATATTACACTGTCTATACTCTTGTGTTTGTGTTCAGTGCACTGCAGGGTGATATTACACTGTCTATACTCTTGTGTTCAGTACACTGCAGGATGATATTACACTGTCTATACTCTTGTGTTTGTGTTCAGTACACTGCAGGTGATATTACACTGTCTATACTCTTGGTGTGTTTGTGTTCACTACACTGCAGGATGATATTACACTGTCTATACTCTTGTGTTTGTGTTCACTACACTGCAGGATGATATTACACTGTCTATACTCTTGTGTTTGTGTTCAGTACACTGCAGGGTGATATTACACTGTCTATACTCTTGTGTTCAGTACACTGCAGGGTGATATTACACTGTCTATACTCTTGTGTTCAGTACACTGCAGGATGATATTACACTGTCTATACTCTTGTGTTTGTGTTCACTACACTGCAGGATGATATTACACTGTCTATACTCTTGTGTTTGTGTTCACTACACTGCAGGGTGATATTACACTGTCTATACTCTTGTGTTTGTGTTCACTACACTGCAGGGTGATATTACACTGTCTATACTCTTGTGTTTGTGTTCAGTACACTGCAGGGTGATATTACACTGTCTATACTCTTGTGTTCACTACACTGCAGGGTGATATTACACTGTCTATACTCTTGTGTTTGTGTTCAGTACACTGCAGGGTGATATTACACTGTCTATACTCTTGTGTTCAGTACACTGCAGGATGATATTACACTGTCTATACTCTTGTGTTTGTGTTCACTACACTGCAGGGTGATATTACACTGTCTATACTCTTGTGTTTGTGTTCAGTACACTGCAGGGTGATATTACACTGTCTATACTCTTGTGTTCAGTACACTGCAGGTGACTTACACTGTCTATACTCTTTCTATAGGACACTACCTGTATACTGTACCTTTTCAATGGACACCCTTTGGACTCAAATCCAACAATTTACAACAAGCTGTAAACCTGAGCAATGAAGCCCAGTTCTTATTGAGCATGTGTTTGTTGTGTTTGTAGACGTTCAAGGAAAGGTCTTTGAAATGATGAATGCAGGAAATGTCTGCAATTCATTTCAGCAGATGGAGCAGTCACAGCCTTTCTGCTCTTTGCAAACCCTTATTGTTGCTTGTGTTCACCACAGGGGGCGCTGCAGCACGACTCAGAGCAGAGGTCTGTCTAGTGGGGGCGGGGAGGGACTGAGGCAGCCCTTCAGAGTCATGGTCCCTCCTTCATTGCTCCCAGTTCCCTGAAGTCAGGTGACTCCTGCCTGCTAGTGTGGATTCCTCCAGAATGCGTTGCTGTGGTAATGGACGCACAGCAGCAGCGTGATGTAATACTTCAGAACTGAAAGCACGGAGTCGCAGGGACTTTCCAGGGTGGTTTTCAGAGGATCTGTGCCAGAGTGAAAGGCTTCCTTCTGCATTGCAGCAGCCGTGCCACTCCCAGCAACAACACAGACAGGCTCCCCCCATCGGGCACAGAGTCACAGAGTCACACTGGAACAGCACCAGCCTCAGTGCTTCACTCTGCTCCTCTAAAACACACCTTGTTGGCTTGACAGTTTGTTTACATGTAGCAGGCATGCAGCACACAGGCCTCCCCACTCCTCGCTGTCACCCTGTGAACTGAACCAGTAACCCTGGATCTGATATATTCATACATTACTTATTAAAATAAGCATGTCTCTATTAGAGTTGTTAAGATGAGTAAACGCCCGTGACAAACCACAACAAGCCTCTCTTACCAGAGCGCTGTCCCTCACTGTCTCGAGGCTTCCTGAAATGGCTGCCTGCTGCGCTCAGAGCCAGGGCAATGCAGAGTGATTCCACTAGGGGAGCCAAGATGCACAGCACAGTCATTCCACTAGGGGGAGCCGAGCTGCACAGCCCAGGTGAGGGACACTGAAAGCAGGCAGGGAAAGTCCAGGCAGGAGGTAAACCCGGAGCAGCACAGCCTGCTGTGTAGCAGCATGTCTCCTCTCACTCTGCTCTGGCAGGACGACAGCATCATGAAGCAGGGCAGCTCTCAGAGCTCTCTCACTCTGCTCAGGCAGGACGACAGCATCATGAAGCAGGGCAGCTCTCAGAGCTCTCTCACTCTGCTCTAGCAGGACGACAGCATCATGAAGCAGGGCAGCTCTCAGAGCTCTCTCACTCTGCTCAGGCAGGACAACAGCATCGTGAAGCAGGGCAGCTCTCTAGAGCTCTGCTCCCGGAAGCTGTGCTTCTCTGCTCTGTGCTACAATGGCAGCAGGATCTGTCATGAGACAATGTATTTGCAGGGCATGTACTGACACTGAACGGAGCTGTAGAATGCCCTTTTCTATATTGCCTGTTCTTACTCTAGTGGAGCTGTTCCTAAGATACCTCAACACATGCAACAGACAGGCAGGGGGAGGACAGGGATCCTACAAACACTGCTTAAGGACTTTAGTAAATTGGGACAGAAGCTCTCTGGGAGACTATGGTAACTATAGTTCACAGGCTCCTGCATCCCGCGGGTGTGCTGGCATGTGGGTATGAGACTGGGTTCAGAGGTTACCAGCCTCTTCCTGGTAGGGCATACCTGGGTGTGGAAGGATTGTTCTACAGACCAGAGTTCAGAATAAAAACATTTCTGTGTTCATACGACATCACTGCCTCTCTGTATTGAGATTAACAAGCGAGATTCACATTACAAATTTAAACTTTACAAGCGAGATTCACATTACACTTTAAACTTTACAAGCGAGATTCACATTACACTTTTAAACTTTACAAGCGAGATTCACATTACACTTTAAACTTGATCAAGCGAGATTCAATCTTGATTTGAACTGCTTGAGAAAATAACAAAGAGAGAGAGACTGGAGGAGAGAAAATAACAAAGAGAGAGAGACTGGAGGAGAGAAAATAACAGAGAGAGAGAGACTGGAGGAGAGAAAATAACAAAACCCCATTGAATGATGTGTCTCTGTAGGTTTTCAGTGAATGCTATAATACCACTGCATCACCACACACACAAACACACCTACACCAAGGGAAGGGTTTGCATTACAAAATAGTGTCTTATTATGAAACTACATTACTGGCATCTAACAAGTATTATAATAATTATCAATAAAAATACTGAGCCACACCTCTCATCACTGTAAGAATATATTGACCTTCTCATCAAACAAAATACTAACTCGTGTTATTTCATAAACACCTGTATGTTGTATTCCATATGTAATACATACTTTATATTTAAAATAAAAGAAACATCTAGACAGAAATTATATCATCTTCTACGTGATTACTGAGTCTGATTATATTGTTTCTGTCATTATTTGTTTATTTTAGCTTGACTCAGCATTTTAAACTCAGAGGTCAGGAGTCCCCGACACGTCTCTCTCTGCATTATCGATTCCTGGTAATACCGGGGCGTTTGTTTGTTTTTCATCAGCAGTCAGTTTCACTTTTGAAGGCACAACCTGTGAAACTGTATTCTGCCCGGAGCCTCCTGATGCTGCGCGTCCTATTGGCTGAGAGCCGTCAGGTCAGCCAATCACAATATTTCTGTCAGAAAGAGGCACTTCTATGGAGGATATTTTATGGAGGGTATTTTAATTAATGAATAAATGTCGAAATAAATACATGTAGACATTTATTCATTTATGTATTATTTCTTAATTTCTTAATTTATGTATGTATTAATTTATTGAATTATTTTTCCATTTTGTCATAAAGTATCCCACACACTTGGTGTTCAGCAGGGTGTGCAGCAGGGTGAGCAGCATGGTGTGGAGCAGGGTGAGCAGCAGGGTGAGCAGCAGGGTGTGGAGCAGCATGCGCAGCAGGGTGTGGAGCATCAGGGTGTTCAGGGTGTGCAGCAGGATGAGCAGCAGGGTGAGCAGTATGGTGAGCAGCAGGGTGTGGAGCATCAGGGTGTTCAGGTGAGCATCAGGGTGAGCAGCAGGGTGTGGAGCATCAGGGTGTTCAGGGTGAGCAGCAGGGTGTGGAGCATCAGGGTGTTCAGGGTGAGCAGCAGGGTGAGCAGCAGGGTGTGGAGCATCAGGGTGTTCAGGGTGAGCAGCAGGGTGAGCAGCAGGGGGTGGAGCATCAGGGTGTTCAGGGGTGAGCAGCAGGGTGAGCAGCAGGGTGTGCAGCAGGGTGTTTATGGTGTGCAGCAGGGTGTGGAGCAGCAGGGTGAGCAACAGGGTGTGGAGCAGGGTGCTCAGGGTGTGCAGCAGGGTGTGGAGCAGCAGGGTGTTCAGGGTGAGCAACAGGGGTGTGAGCAGCAGGGTGTTCAGGGTGCAGCAGGGTGGTGGAGCAGCAGGGTGTGGAGCAGCAGGGTGTTCAGGGTGAGCAGCAGGGTGGGAGCAAGGTGTTCAGGGTGAGCAACAGGGTGTGCAGCAGAGTGTTTAGGGTGTGCAGCAGGGTGTTCAGGGTGTGCAGCAGGGTGTTCAGGGTGAGCAGCAGGGTGAGCAGCAGAGTGTTTAGGGTGTGCAGCAGGGTGTTCAGGGTGAGCAGCAGGGTGAGCAGCAGAGTGTTTAGGGTGTGCAGCAGGGTGTTTAGGGTGAGCAGCAGGGTGAGCAGCAGGGTGTGCAGCAGAGTGTTTAGGGTGTGCCGCAGGGTGTTTAGGGTGTGCCGCAGGGTGTGCCCCAAGAACCTTTCATTCACTATGTTAAAACATGCCACAATGCAATTTGGTTCCCTACCTTTATATATATAAATTTGTTCCCAAAGCTGCCAATCTGAAAAGGGCGATTTTTAAAAATAATTATTGATTGATGATATTATGAAACAATCCAGCCTCATTCTGCCTGTTTTCATACTACTTGTTCTGATTCAGTGTCTGTTGATGTAAATTAAGTATTGCCATTAACAATAATTGTGTTTATCAGAACATACTCTTAGAATGACAATGACACATTTTAATAACCCTCAGAACACACGCTTTCCACTGCTAGTATTTTCCAAGTTTTTTTCCAATTAACCATCCAGCTAATATCACTCAAATTCTTAATCACACATGTACAGATTCTTCCAGATGTAGCTCATGTTGTGATCTTAAAGGTTTATGAATCCCCTTAAAGCACAGTTTGTTTAGCCTTCCCCACACTGGTGACCTCCACCCTCTCTGTAGTCATTAAAAACCTCTTTGTGAAATATTTTCCTATTAGCCTTTATTACAAAGTCTTTCATTTATAAGATAGTAATACAATATTGTGCAACCCCTATGGAAACTTTATAGGGTTTGCAAAATATAGGGGTCCCTAATCTATAACATAACTAGAAATGTATATAAAGTATATGAGAAATGCTGTCAAGTTCCCTATTAAAGTACTGTTTACTCTATTAACAATGTATAAGATATTAATAACATATTTTGCAACCCCTAAACTAAAGTGATGCACTATTCTAATCTGTAACATAATTATACATGTATATAAAGTATACTTTTTATAACTTATCAATACATTTTCAGCCCCAAATCTAAAGTCATGTATACCTTCATAATTATGATAATGGCAAAACGATCTTTTCTTAAGGATAACATGTTTCAGAATGAAGTGTTTGCTTTTGATGTTTTCAGCAATGATGCACCCAAAGTGCTCCTGGATTTAAATATTTAAACTATTGTCTATGCAAACTTTCAGGGTTTTTTGTTTTGTTTTTACCACATGTAACTGTGTCGATCTTCCATTGCCCGTTGTTTTCCTCTTTAGCTTGATCGTCAAAATGTATTCATTTTAAAGAAAGAAAGACAACCTGAATGTTTTTTTTATTATTATTTAAAACTGTAATACAAACATCAGCGGGAAAACGAGTACTTATGTCAAGACTCTGAAACCTGAATAGAAAAATATATTGTGCTTAGAACTTGAAAAAGCTCTCACTTAAATACATCTTACACTGGCACCTTAACGTATTCAAAAATAAATGTAAGCATGGCTGCCTCCTAAATATATTACTCCTTGTTCCTATTTTGATTCCAGGTTTTCCTTGACTTGGTTCTGTTTCATTCTCATTCATTTTTTCCCTGAATTAAAATAATCCAGAATACATGCATTAGTATTATTATTTAATCTCCAAGGATTACATTAAGGAGCATGAGTTTCAGAAACATGATAGAAGGTTAATGTCCAGTACAGTTGAACTGCAACGATACATACTGTGTGTGTGTGTGTTCAGAATTGCCTCACAAACCCAGTAAATGCAGCTGTTCCTGCTTTAAAGCCATGATCTAGTCTAGTCACTGTTTACATTACTGTTAGCTGAGAGGTCAGTAACTTTATTGTAGCAAAATGCTATAGGCCTGTTTATTAAGAGACCATGAGCCTTATTTTCAAAGGGCAAAATGAAAACTAGGTCTCAAAGTGATTTCTAAAACCCAATTTATGTAATTTACATCACGTTCCCATAGATCATTTATATAGTTCAACAGGTGGAACCCTGTTAATCCCCTAATTTTCTTCTGCCAAATGAAAAACTTAGGACAATGTTTACATATCCCATTAGTGTTGGCATTTAGGATTTGGAGATTCAGGCTTTATTTTGTTTTGAAGTAAATAGTGGCGTTATCTTTGTTAGTATTGTTGGTATAATTAGATATGACATTTTCTTCTTTACTTTACCACAAACTTAGGATCTTCAGAAGCAAAACTAATTTTACATAAAATCTTAAATTAAAGAAAAAGTGTTAATGTTTTCTGCTTTCAAGATCCAAGCTTTTTGTTGTTTGGCAGGAAAAAATGAATTACACACACAGTTATAAGATATTTTATAATTGGTTTGTAAATTGAACTTGGCATTTTACTTTACTATGTTATTACTGTCTTACCCGTTGTGATATTTTACATTAAATCCTTTATAATTAAATTAAAACCTTTTTAAAATGTAAATTCTATTGTAAAGATCTTATTATTTATAATTTGGCAGGGAAAAAATGAATTAACATATCTTATAAGATATTTTATAGATTGTTTATAAATTGAACTTTTAACAGATACTGTTATTACTGGGCAAATAACATTTACTGATGATTTTAACCTTATAAGTCCATTCATTCTGATTCTAACTCCTTGGAACTTTTAAAACACATGGTAAAAGTGTATTTTCTTATTCCTTATAATTATATAATGGTTAATAGTCAAAACGTGTTTATAGATTGTTTATAACCATTATAACAGATAGCTAGATCTTAACAGTTCTTTTCTGGGTGGTTTTAGCCTTCATTAAGACATTCATTCTGATTCTAGATCTCACTATTTTTGATCATCTTGGATTCTTTATGAGGTTAGAATATCCTGCATGTCAATCTACAAAGACTGTGGACCATGCTTTAAATCCTGGTCATTTCTTCAACTGGTTTTAGCTTTTAATGTATTGTCATTCCCACCCTGAGTCCTCATCAGTAGATCATCTTGCCATTCTTTATGACACCAATCTGACTGGTATCTACAAAGACTGTGGACGTCAATTAAATCTCACCGTGGTTTAATTCTTCAACTGCTGTTAAGATTTGAAATTGAGAGGGTCTGAAACCTCAGAATGGAGATGGCTGGTTAATACTAACACCACCTTGACTGGTATCTTCATGTACATGTCAATCAAAGCATGGTTTAAGGACCAACTGGTTAAATACAACATGAAAACTAGAATGGAGATTGCAGCTAAACTGCATCATCATCATTATTCAGGAATCTTATTGGCAATCATCATATTATTCAAAACAAAAAAATAATCCTAGATTTCTTTTGCTACCCTAGATACATTAATTAATCCTTCCCCTAATAGTTCTACCCTTAACACTGGCTCCTCTCACAGCTGCAATGATGTCTTACATTTCTTTAAAAATAAAATACTAGACATCAGAAATGAGATTCCACATACGCCTTCTATTAAGGAGGGCTCACGGAGGATGACCCAGAAGCATACCTGGTCGCTTTCAAGTGGCTGGCTACCACCACCTCATGGCCGCGGGAGTTCTGGGCGAGCCAGCTGGGACCCTGCCTGATCGGGGAGGCTCAGGCAGCATACCAGGCGATGCTGAAGCCGCCGATTATGACCTGGTAAAGCTGGCAATCCTCCGTCACCTCAATATCACACCGGGTACGGTGCAGGGAGTACCACAGGTCCCCAAATACACACCCCAGGGTGGTCACGCAGAGGTTGTGTACACTGGCTTGTAACGATCACTCTGCACAACTGAGAAGCAGTTGCACTGTCCTCCCTAAGGAGATACTACTGGCCCTATTCCTATAGCTAAATAAGTCAGCAAGAGTGACAGACAGCAAAAGCAGGGACGTCAGAGGTGTCAATTTCACAAACAACCGGTTTATTATTGTGAACAATAATGTCAACAAATGAAAAAATGAACAAATGAATGAAATGAATAATGATAAGAAAGGAATTCAAATAATTGCAGGTAACAGGTAAGAATAAAGCTGGTACAGATAAGTAAGTAGGGACAAACAGAAGGCTAAACAGTATCACAAAGTAGAAATGAATGGTGTCCGGAGGGTCTCCAATAAACCCACACTCACAAACACAACACACACAGATAAAGACCAAGGATAAATAAATAGATACAGATGAAAAACAGTGACTTGTGGAAACAATTACATTTAACAGTCTATGGCAATGGTGGGAAATGACAGGTAGGCCCAACAAGTCCAGTAATAGCAGGGTAATTGAAATCCATACAAAGTAACAAAATAACAAAGTAACAGAAAAAACACGGGAAACAAAGTATCAAATTAAAGTAGAAAAAATCCAAACAAAAAAGAAATGATCTCACCCACAAATAAGGCAGTCCAGCAAAGTGTCCCGAAATGATGGTGATTGTAGAAGGTTGAAAACATTGAGTACGTTGAAATTGTTGAGACTGTCCTGTAGTGTTGAGTTGAATGATGAACAGTTGTTTGGAAAAAATCAGGAGGATCAGGAAAAAATGCTGTCACACATAAAACAACAAACACTTAACAGACCTAGAAAAACAGCTAAACTTAAACAAGTAACAGTGAAAACAAAAAGAGCAGTTTAGACAAAGCGCAGCAACAAAAGAAAATGAACGGATGCACTGGAATTATCTAAGGATGGTAATGGATTCACTGAAATTTAAGTAAAGAAAATGCTGTAGTTAAATGGATTCCTCTGAGAAAGGGAGTCTTCCTCAGGCCTGATTAGCCAGCTTTAATACAAGTGCTGGCTACTAAGGAGCTCTGAGATTGGAGGGGTGGAATTCTGAATGAGCCAATGGGGAGAGGATGAACAGAGGGTGGTTGCAAGGAACTATGGAAATGAAGTTTTAACCTGGCCAGGCTACTGACCCTAATTAAAGGGACAGGTGGGTGAGACTTACACCCACATTATGTAGCATGGGAATTGCTACAGGCTGACCCCCTCACCAAGAAGACCAGTCTACAGATGGGGGAGGCGATAGTGGTGGAGCAGTTTTGCCATGTGGTCGGCGCCGACACTCAAACGTGGAAACGGAGCCACAACCCTGACACCCTGGAACAAGCCGTGACACTAGCCGAGGACTTTGAAGACTCCCTGGTCTCCGCCTGGACCAATACCCTCATGGCAACTGGAGCCGCCCACCACCCCCAGCTGGGGTAGAGGTACTGCCCTTGCCCCATTGCCATACCAGCAACGGGACAGATATTTAACCAGTGTGCCCTCTGTCCCCCCTACTTGTTTCAGGTACAACCAACCGGGACTCCAGCCCAGGTCATGCCCCGCTGCCATGGACGTGGCAGTGTGTAATTGGGCAGAAATAGGTGGGTGAGGGGAAAATGGTTGGGAGGGGCCTTGTATTGTTGATGTGGTTTTAGGGAATGTGAAAACCCACGCATTAGTGGACACAGAGTGAATGCAGACCATAATTAGAACAGCTCTCTTGAGCAGTGTGTCGTGGCGGCCACGAGGTCAGGTGGCCATCTCCTGTATCCATGGAGACATGGCGGCATACCCCACACTAAAAGTGTACTTATCGGTAGGACCGATAAACCGTCACCTGGTATTAGCGGTGGCAGAACGGCTATCACTCCCGGTTATTCTGGGCTGAGACTGGCCAGAATTTATGAGATTTAATAAAATTAATGGCAGTCTCAGCCAGACACGTAAACGTGGCAGGAAAAGGAAAAGGGGGAATGTTTGGTGATATTTTCCCCTTGCAAGCTGAAATGTTTTCGCCTGTTTTCCGTCCTAGAAAAACAAATAGAGAAGGACTGAAAAATGGGAGGGAGCACCAATGAGATGAGGCTGGGGCCTGGTGGGAGAGCACTCGGATGGTAACAAACGCCAGTCAAAGGGAGTTGGAATGCAGTGTGACTGAGAGGACAGATGCTACTCCAGCCCCTCTCAATATACCGGACATGTGGCACTCAAGCGGGGACATACTGTGGGGCCAAAATAATGACCCGTCACTAGTGCACGCTTGTGGGCAGGTCCGGTCTATTGAAGGTAAGGATGCTGATGGCGCTGGGGCGCTAGTATATCCACACTTCAGTATCAAGGGGCAATTACTGTATAGGGTAAATCGAGCCACGGGCACAGGACAGCCTGTAACACAAGTACAGAGCAGTTAAGCAGTAAGGAGAAACACCATATTTAATGGCTTTAATCAGAAAACACTGTAGCTTAAAGTCTAACAGCTGTGTGTCTTTTTCTGATAACAAGCTGAAGCTCAGAGCAGCTGATTCAAATTCACTGCTGTTCTGAGACAAGGGGGAGGGGCGGAGCCAGCAGCACAACAGATACAGACAAAAGCCAGGCAGTCTTCCCAGCGACAGCGCGTGGAAGCGACAGTGTGGGAGAAGAACAGTCATAGAAAAGTACAGAGCAGTTAGAAGCAGTTTGAAAGCAGATTGACAGCTGCAGACGATAAACTAAACTTCCAAAAAAGTTAACATGGTCTTCAAGCCAGTAGTCTGTGGCACCTGCATGAAGGCTAACAAGATGCTCGGATATATTGTGAGAAGTGTCGAATTTAAATCAAGGGAAGTAATGTTAAAACTCTACAATGCATTAGTAAGACCTCACCTAGAATATTGTGTTCAGTTCTGGTCACCTCGTTACAAAATGGATATTGCTGCTCTAGAAAGAGTGCAAAGAAGAGCAACCAGAATTATCCCGGGTTTAAAAGGCATGTCGTATGCAGACAGGCTAAAAGAATTGAATCTACACAGTCTTGAACAAACAAGACTACGCGGTGATCTGATTCAAACATTCAAAATCCTAAAAGGTATAGACAATGTCGACCCGGGGGACTTTTTTAACCTGGAAAAAAAACAAGGACCAGGGGTCACAAATGGAGATTAGATAAAGGCATTCAGAACAGAAAATAGGAGGCACTTTTTTACACAGAGAATTGTGAGGGTCTGGAACCAACTCCCCAGTAATGTTGTTGAAGCTGACACCCTGGGATCCTTCAAGAAGCTGCTTGATGAGATTCTGGGATCAATAAGCTGCTAACAACCAAACGAGCAAGATGGGCTGAATGGCCTCCTCTCGTTTGTAAACTTTCTTATGTTCTTATGTAAAAGGTAGACGGAGTGGAACACCCGATACTGTATCTCAGTAAAAAGATGCTCCCTCGGGAGCGCAACTACTCCGTAGTCGGAAAGGAGTGTTTGGCCATCAAATGGGCTACTCACTCTTTACTATACTACCTGCTGGGACACTCATTTGATCTCATCACAGACCACACCCCACTCAAGTGGTTAAGCACAATGAAGGACAGCAATGCCCGGATAACTCGGTGCTATATGGCGTTGCAGCCCTTCATGTACCACATGGTACACCGTGCAGGGAAAGACCACCAAAATGCGGATTATTTTTCCCGGGAGGGGGGAGTAATGGGAATAATAGATTCAGCCGAGTGTTCCTTCGGCTCCACTCTGAGCGGTGGGATATGTGACAGAGACAGAATGATTCTTGGTGGTAAATCTCCCTCCCGACCTGTGAGGGTGCTAAGTAACAGGAACAGAGTACCCTGGACTACATGGCCTGACACTTCATTCCGAGGGTTAAAAGGAAGTCGGTCATCTAGAAAGGGGGCAGAGCTACGGTTCACCAAGTCATCGACCCGGAAGGGAAGCGATGTGGCAGCCGCGGATTGGAGGAGCGCTTGCAATCGTTTACCAAGGGGGCGTGATTGCTGGTACAAATAGGGGATGAAGCGATGTTATCTGTTCCCTCAGTTATGGTTAAGGAAGGACCCGGAAGGACCAGTCTTGTGAAAAAGCATTGTGAGTGTTTTGTTTGTTTCGTCTTGTCTTGTTTGTTGTTGTTTAGACGGCTCACACGATCCGGAGCTGTCGCTAAAGGCCAGCACCAACCCGGACAACATCACTGTACTTTGTTTCATTAAGGACTGTATATTCACAACGAGCACTCGAGCACTCGCTGTGGACTTGTGTGTGTGTCTGTGTCTGTGCTTGTGTCTGTATTTGTGTTTGTGTGTCTGTGTCTGTGTTTGTGCTTGTGTCTGTGTGTTTGTGTTTGTGCTTGTGTTTGTGTCTTTGTGTTTGCGCTTGTGTCTGTGTTTGTGTCTGTGTGTTTGTGTCTGTGTTTGTGTCTGTGTTTGTGTCTGTGTTTGTGTGTTTGTGTCTGTGTCTGTGTTTGTGCTTGTGTCTGTGTGTTTGTGTCTGTGTTTGTGTCTGTGTTTGTGTGTTTGTGTCTGTGTCTGTGTTTGTGCTTGTGTCTGTGTGTTTGTGTCTGTGTTTGTGTCTGTGTTTGTGCTTGTGTCTGTTTGTTTGTGTCTGTGTGTTTGTGTCTGTGTTTGTGTCTGTGTTTGTGCTTGTGTCTGTGTTTGTCTGTGTTTGTGTGTTTGTGTCTGTGTCTGTGTTTGTGCTTGTCTGTGTGTTTGTGTTTGTGCTTGTGTTTGTGTCTTTGTGTTTGCGCTTGTGTCTGTGTGTTTGTGTCTGTGTTTGTGTCTGTGTTTGTGTCTGTGTCTGTGTTTGTGTTTGTGTCTGTGTTTGTGTCTGTGCTTGTGTCTGTGTCTGTTTGTGCTTGTGTCTGTGTGTTTGTGTCTGTGTTTGTCTGTGTTTGTGTCTGTGTTTGTGCTTGTGTCTGTGTCTGTTTGTTTGTGTCTGTGTGTTTGTGTCTGTGTTTGTGTCTGTGTTTGTGCTTGTGTCTGTGTTTGTCTGTGTGTTTGTGTCTGTATTTGTGTCTGTGTTTGTGTTTGTGTCTGTGTTTGTGCTTGTGTCTGTGTTTGTGCTTGTGTCTGTGTTTGTGCTTGTGTCTGTGTCTGTGTCCTATCTGTTTGTGTCTGTGTTACGTGTGTGTGAATATGAACGGGACTGTTTATTATTTGGGATCCAGCCGTGGATTTAAACAGAGCAACACACGCCGCTGTACTGCCTGTTAACATTGTTAATTATGTACAGACACGGACACAGACACTGATAGCGTAACAATAATAAACAGTCCCGTTCTTATTCACCCACATGTAACACAAACACAAACACACAGCCTTTGATACTGTAGACCATTCCATCCTACTGAATCATCCTGAAAGCACAGTGGGACTCTCCGGCCTTGTCCTATCCTGATTCAAGTCTTATCTTTCTGATAGGTTCGTCTCTATTGGGGAGGTAAAATTGGCATTATCAGAAGTTGTCTGTGGTGTTCCACACGGCTCCATTCTAGGTCCCTTGTTGTTTTCATTATATATGCTACCATTAAGTGACATTATCCACAGACAGAGTGAACTTCCATTGCTATGCTGATGATACCCAGCAATATTTGTCCCTAAAGCCAGGAATTTCTTCTGCCTGGGTGTTACTAGCTACTTGCCTTACAGACATCAAGGTTATGCTAGTGGAATCTCAGAACCAACTAAAAGGAAATGTGAGATTTCATGAGCTCGACCTGCAGTCTCTCATCAAAACTTACACTAGAAATTAAGAGTTTGGGGGTCATCTTTGATCCTGGGCTCTCATTTGAGATTCATATTAGGGAAGTTACTAAAGTATCTTTTTACCATTTGAGAAATATAGCCAAACTCAGATCAATTATTTCCGTATCTGATGCCGAGAGACTAATGCATGCCTTTGTTTCATCTAGAATTGATTATTGTAATGCACTTTTTTCTGGTGTCCCAAAACGTGTGGTATCCCACTTGCAGCTTGTTCAGAATACCGCCGCTAGAATTCTGATTAAAACCAGGAAAAGTGAACATATTACCCGTGTTGACCTCTTTACACTGGCTCCCTGTGCAGTATAGAATTGATTTTAAGATGTTCTTGTTAACTTCCAAGGCCCTGAATGGGTTAGCACCTCGTTATTTGCAGGAGTTCCTGACCCCGTATCTTCCAAACCGCACTCTGGATCACAGGATGCGGGGCTGCTGGTTATTCCTAGAGTCAACAGAAGCAACACTGGAGGAGGGAGGGTTTTTTCTTGTAGAGCTCCTAAATTATGGAATGATCTCCCTTCGTTTGTCAGGGAAGCTGGGACTGTTACAGTTTTCAAGTCAAGACTACAAACACACTTTTATAAAATGGCTTTCTTATCTCAGTGGGTTTTAATGTAACTTTAAAATGGCTGCTTTTGTATTATTATGTGTATCCTGTTATTTGAATCATGCTATACAAATGTATTGTGGTTTGTTCTTTTTTTCTGCTATGTGCTGTACAGTGCTTTGCGATACTTGTGTATAAAAAGCGCTATATAAATGCAATAAATAATAAATACTTGGCATAGGAATGTTGACAATGAGAACTCCGAAGCTCAAACCCCAGCTCTGTCTCCGCACTGTATTAAAAGCTGAGCTGGTTTAGCTCCCTGTGGTGCTGATCAGTGCTGCAGCATTGCCAGTGACAGTAACTGAGCAGATCTGTGAATGTGGTGCTGATCAGTGCTGCAGCATTGCCACAGTGACAGTAACTGAGCAGATCTGTGAATGTGGTGCTGATCAGGGCTGCAGCATTGCCACAGTGACAGTAACTGAGCAGATCTGTGAATGTGGTGCTGATCAGGGCTGCAGCATTGCCACAGTGACAGTAACTGAGCAGATCTGTGAATGTGGTGCTGATCAGTGCTGCAGCATTGCCACAGTGACAGTAACTGAGCAGATCTGTGAATGTGGTGCTGATCAGGGCTGCAGTATTGCCACAGTGACAGTAACTGAGCAGATCTGTGAATGTGGTGCTGATCAGAGCTGCAGCATTGCCACAGTGACAGTAACTGAGCAGATCTGTGAATGTGGTGCTGATCAGAGCTGCAGCATTGCCAGTGACAGTAACTGAGCAGATCTGTGAATGTGGTGCTGATCAGGGCTGCAGCATTGCCACAGTGACAGTAACTGAGCAGATCTGTGAATGTGATGCTGCTCATGCAGCTTCTCATGCAGCCACTCACAGAAACATGTTTCCTATCAGAGCCGTGCCCGGGACAGGCTGCAGCACGGGCAGGACATAATTTTAAATAAAAGAAACACCAAAAGACAACTGCAGTCTCAATAGTTTTATTCCAATAATTTAAGTGCCTCAGATTACAATTTTTCAATGCATTTTAACAGAGGGCTAGCAGGCTCTGTGGATAGAGAGAGACCCTCAGTCCTGACCCGGGACCCCGACCCCCCACCTCCCTCTCATTCAGTCCTGGGCCTCTCTCAAGCACAGACTGACACAGCTGGAATGTGTTCTGTGCTCCACTGGGGGTGGACTAGCTGGGATCATCACACACACGGAGCAGCTGGATTTAACCCCAGGACCCCTGCAGGTGAAAGGCAGGAATGAGAGGCTGGTGAAGCAGCCGCTGTGTCTGTCTGTCTGCCCCACCTGGTCCCCCTGGGATGTCATATCATGAGGAGGCTGCTTCCCCATTGGAACGGCACTGCACTCAATAAGAGACCAAAACCTTATGACTAAAAAAAGAACCAAAACCTTATTACTAAGACTTGAAAATTAAACTTATCCCATCACAAAAAAATCTATGTGTATAATAATATGCACAACTCAAGCATTTTAATGAAAGCGATTTACAGAAATCAGTACATTCAGCCACACGCGTGTACGACAATCAGGAGATGCAAACCCTAACCCCTCCCTCTCCTCTCCTCCCTCCCTCTCATCTCCACTCTAACCCCTCCCTCTCCTCTCACCCCTCCTCTCCTCCCTCCTCTCTCTACACCTGCTTACCCCTAACCCTACCTAGCAGTGATGAGCATCTCTCATTGCAATGCAGTGAAGCAGCTTTGCTGCATCAGTGATGTGGAACACGAAGCTGATGGCTGATGAACATCACAATGTATTGATCACATGAAGGTGCGTCGCCTGTCCCTTTCTGTGTCATTTAAAGGGGTATTGTATCATCTTATCTTTTACTATCTCTCTAACCCTGGGGACTGGAACATTGGGGAACACTAACCCTGGGGACTGGAACATTGGGGAACACTAACCCTGGGGACTGGGACACTGGGGAACACTAACCCTGGGGACTGGGACACTGGGGTACACTAACCCTGAGGACTGGGACACTGGGGTACACTAACCCTGGGGACTGGGACACTGGGGAACAGCGAGACACTCTTAACAAACTATCTAAGGTATTATCAAAAGCACATTCTGATTGAGAAAAACATCAACATGGTAAATAAACAAAGCCGGACCAGTAGACAAGGGAACTGCAACATTTCAAACTGAAGTGAAGACACCGACTCACTCAGACTCAGTGTCTGCCTTAAACAGGATACATGCAGCAATGCTAAAAGAGAAGACAGTCAACTCTCATCAATACAAACAAGGGACCAGCGAAACAATGTGTCTCATCAGTAACTGATTATCAGGGGTCTAAAGCCAAATGCATCCTGTGAGTTTGTATTGAAGTTACAGTACTGTTTGTTTCAATGAGAATTGACTGTACTTTGACAAACATTCAACTAGAACACTTTACTAATGTCTAGATAATGAATTAATAAATTACACTAGTGAGTGTTAGTGTTTCTACAATAGCCCTGCATGGATAGGACAGCTCCTTGTTAAACGGGTCGTCTTGCTGTATCCCATTATAATGTCATGTTCGAGAAATGCATGCTCTTGTTCCTCTCGTATCGTTTGTGTTGTTTGCTGATTCACACAGTTGATTTTGAGGCAGGTTCCTTGTCTACTGGTTTGTACAGTTGCAATGAGTGGAATCAAATCAAACTATAAAGCAGTATTGCGTATGAAGGATTGTAAAAGATGAAATCTCTGCAGAGTCGCTGATTCTCTCTGCAGTGGAGTCACACTCCTGGAATGACACAGAAAAGGGGCGTTAACAAAGAGGACCAGTGAGGTCATCAGTGAGGTCATCACAGTCACAATGTAGCTCAGGAACAAAACCACACAACACCACTGATATAACCCTGAACTGTCCTCAATATTCCCCTTCAATCTCTGCATGTTTACGAGTGATTGTGAATAAGACTGCACAGCCTCTCAGTGTTCAGGACTGACTCTTACCTCAGGCATTAGCGGCGGTGTCAGAGGAAGTGTCGGAGCCTTCCTTACCTGAAAGAAACAACGACATGACTAGTGAGACACAGCATGGAGCAGAGACACAGCACTGGAGACTCACTGACACTGCAGACACACAGAGGGACGCTGTGGAACAGAGACAGCAGCACTGGAGACTCACTGACACTGCAGACACACAGAGGGACGCTGTGGAGCAGAGACACAGCACTGGAGACACACTGACACACAGACACACAGAGGGACGCTGTGGAGCAGAGACACAGCACTGGAGACTCACTGACTCTGGAGACACACAGAGGAACACTGTGGAGCAGAGACACAGCACTGGAGACACAAAGACGGACGCTGTGGAACAGAGACACAGCACTGGAGACACACAGAGGGACGCTGTGGAGCAGAGACACAGCACTGGAGACACACAGAGGGACGCTGTGGAGCAGAGACACAGCACTGGAGACTCACTGACACACAGACACAAAGAGGGACGCTGTGGAGCAGAGACACAGCACTGGAGACACAAAGACGGACGCTGTGGAACAGAGACACAGCACTGGAGACACACAGAGGGACGCTGTGGAGCAGAGAAACAGCACTGGAGACACACAGAGGGACGTTGTGGAGCAGAGACACAGCACTGGAGACTCACTGACACTGGAGACACACAGAGGGACGCTTTGTTTCCAGTTAAACAGTCTAACTTCACAAGACACACTGTTTGTAGGATCTGAATGGCAGAATTAGAGGAATAAGCAGCCACTATTCCAGGAGCCTCCTATTGACAATTCAATCAAACACATAAGATACTGTTTAAAATGCACAATGTGGAAAAGCTCTCAATCCAGTACTTACTTGGAGCTTTGCTGTAGTCTGCCTTCTGAGCACCTGAGTGAAAAGAAAACACAGGATTAGTCACTGAGCTGATTCTCACTGGCTTCATAGTTGTGTTTTCACACTGCATCAATCCAAGCTACCCCGTTCACACTGGATTAGCTACCCCGTTCACACTGCATCAATCCAAGCTACCCCGTTCACACTGCATCAATCCGAGCTACCCCGCTCACACTGCATCAATCCACCCCGTTCACACTGCATCAATCCAAGCTACCCCGTTCACACTGCATCAATCCGAACTACCCCGCTCACACTGCATCAATCCGAGCTACCCCGTTCACACTGCATCACTCCGAGCTACCCCGTTCACACTGCATCACTCCGAGCCCCGCTCACACTGCATCAATCCGAGCCCCGTTCACACTGCATCCATCCAAGCTACCCCGCTCACACTGCATCAATCCGAGCTACCCCGCTCACACTGCATCAATCCGAGCTACCCCGTTCACACTGCATCAATCCAAGCTACCCCGCTCACACTGCATCAATCCAAGCTACCCCGTTCACACTGCACCAATCCAAGCTACCCCGCTCACACTGCATCAATCCCCTACCCGTTCACACTGCATCAATCCGAGCCCCCGTTCACACTGCATCAATCCGAGCTACCCCGTTCACACTGCATCAATCCAAGCTACCCCGCTCACACTGCGTCAATCCCATTCACCCGAGACACTTTGAACCACTTCAACTCCAGATGTAAAAATGAAACCCCTTCCCAGGTACCAGATTTTGAAAATAATAATAATAATAATATTTTCAAACCTGTAATTGCTATGTTAACATATGATGAGTAAAACACAAATAAATGACCTAAACTGTGTTGTTCATGAACCCTTTATGCCCGTGTACTACATGCCCATATTCAATATAGAGATAAAAAACATTTTTTATTTATTTTTTGTTTGAACAATGAAAACAGAAATGCTGCTAATAACAATAATAATCAGTAAACAGTAATTATCAAATAAAAATTAAACATCAAAACGTGTGCCAGTATTGACTTGCTCTGTGCCATTTATTGAAATGTTCAATACAACAGAACCCAGGGCTGCCTTCGCAACCACTGCACATTTTTCTTGTCTTTTCTTGTTTTCATTTTCGTAGCAGACCCTGCATCTTTTTTGCAGTCTCTGCTTCTCTTGTGTTGGAGGGATAGTCACTAATGGATCGGCTGTACAGGGGCTGCACTGTGATGGAGGGCATTGTGATGGATCTGGCTGCATTGTTGGATCTGATGGATCTGGCTGCCGCAGACGCCTGCTTTATTGCCTGTACCCAGTGCTGTGTTTTGATAGTATTTCATCACAGCACTGCCATTTCAAACCAAACAGCTTCCCGTTTGCAGCTGGCCTACTTGTAAAGTAGCTGCATGCTCTTTGTTTGTACAGTCACAAAGGTAAGTGATTAGCTTTTCAGTAACAAAAGCCAAAAAGCACTCCAATGGAGAACGCAAACTCTCATGTTCCACGGCGGGGTGCACATCTGTGTAAACAGGTGCAGAATCAAATGATCGTAGGGATTAGTAATAAACACTCAGTCCCCTGCTGCTCTCGGCTCCACATCCTCTTCATCATCATCGCTGATCAGTAATAAACACTCAGTCCCCTGCTGCTCTCGGCTCCACATCCTCTTCATCATCATTGCTGATCAGTAATAAACACTCAGTCCCCTGCTGCTCTCGGCTCCACATCCTCTTCATCATCATTGCTGATCAGTAATAAACACTCAGTCCCCTGCTGCTCTTGGCTCCACATCCTCTTCATCATCATCGCTGATCAATAATAAACACTCAGTCCCCTGCTGCTCTTGGCTCCACATCCTCTTCATCATCATTGCTGATCAGTAATAAACACCCAGTCCCCTGCTGCTCTCGGCTCCACATCCTCTTCATCATCATCGCTGATCAGTAATAAACACTCCGTCCCCTGCTGCTCTTGGCTCCACATCCTCTTCATCATCATCGCTGAGTGATAAGTCAGCATCACTGTGTCGCTGGTATCAAAATCCTCCGAACCAACTTCACTCCCGTTGTCGTTCTCCAAGTACGTTGCCATGTTTAGCTTTCGCTAAAAACTATATAAACTACAACTAAACATGTAAAACTAATAATAAAACAAAAAATAATAATTTAATAAACTGTATATATACTTGTAAAAGCTGAATGGCTTCCTGCAATATGTCTTCTTCTACACACAAATTGAATTGTGGTTTGTCACACTTGAACAAAAAATTATTGTATTACACAGCTAGATTGGAATTGTTACATGACACGCAATTGGATACAAAAGTCACCTGACCCTCCCCTGACTTGCACATTCCACAGTACTAGCACTGCCTTAGAGAATGAAACCTGAAACGCTAGACTGAGAAACCGATCCTAGAATAGAATGGGAAACGTCACGTACGCACGTACGGCATGGTACTGTAAGTGGGTTTTCATTTGACGTACGTGCGTACGTCATGGTGTTGAAGTGGTTATCCCCATTCCGAGACGGCTCAGCTCTCTTTCTTGTCGTGAAGCAGTGAAATTGTGAAATCGCCCAGGTCCTGATATTTACAGTTTTTACAGTACAAACCTTTGTCAGTGTTTCTGAGCAAGTCAAACGCAGCAATGCCCAGGTCCTTCTCCAGAGGGTAATGCATGATGTGTTTTGCTGGTTGTGTTTAGATCACATGTTTAAATGGTAACAGCCCATCTCCTTGTTCCAGAGGGGCTTTTAACATTTGACATTTTGATTTGATGACAATATATAAAAAAAAATGAGTTGCCCAGGTCCTGCAATCCAGAGGGGGGCATTTTTAAATAGTTTATTCTGTTTTTCTTTATTTTACAGTGTAAACTGCAGTCGCCCAGGTCCTGATTCACCCTGAGGGGGAAATCTTGTGATTCATGAAGGCTTTTTTAATTGTTCTCGTTTTTCTTGATCGCTGTTAAATCGCAGCCGAATAAACCTGTTCCAGGGGGGGCTCAAAATTCTGTTATAGAGCAAAAATTGCTCTGTTTTTCTTGTTGGTAAGAAAATAAACAGGAGTCCAGGTCCTGACATACAGAAGAGGTGAGACTCTGCCAAATGTAGACACAACACTCTGTTTTTGTCCACACACCCCTGAAAAGAGACGGGAAATTTAGGGTCCTTAATTTGGGGATCTGGGGGAATGTCTCATGCAAGGGTGGTTGACATGACATTTGCACGTGCAGTTCAGGGGCGATGTCGGTAAACGCAGGGCCAGCCCAGGTCCTGTGCCAGAAAAGAATCTTCTCATCTGCTCCACTCTGTTTTTTTTAGGTCTGAGTTGTGAACGCAGTGTGTCCCTGAGTCGGCTCATGTTTGCCACCTCCACCTGTTCCTCAACCTCCTCCTTTCACTCACCTCCTTGTCTTCCAGATCACCACACAATGACAACAGGAAGCTGGGATTGTTACTCAGACAACAGAACCAAAAATATCTGTGACAGAAAGCTTTGAGAGAGACAGAGGATCCCAAAATACAAACAGACTTTTATATCTGTGTGATAATATGAAAAGACATGTAATAATTCAACTAGATTCAGGGTAAATGTGAAACAAGTCAAGCTGCCACCACTCACTTTGTCAGGAATATCATTTTTCACACATATCTACAAACGTAACCTCTGATCCTATTCTGATTCGTCCTCATCATGAGGAAATGTTGGGTTTTGTGGGAACCTCGATCTATAACAAATCATTCCAGTAAAGCCTGTAAGAAATGAGAGGCTTCCTGCACAGGGTGAATACAGTCCTCTGTTTAAAGTAACCCTGCTTGTAGATCTGCACACATTACCAGCTTGTTTATATGCATCACAGCACTAACAATCATACAATCTGAACAGTACAGCCACAAGCTTGTGGAGGTTTATTCAATTTAAATGAATGGCTTTATCATGGTAAGTGCCATGATGTGAAAGGGTTACCAGACACCCCTGAAAGCTGGGATTGGACCCTGACCCAGGTCCATCCACGTGGGAAGTCCCGACAGAAGCAGGAAATTGTGAAATGCAGATCCGGTTTGCTATTTGATATTTACTGCATTGTTTTTATAGTACAAACCAGTGTCACTGTGATGAGCAAGTCTACAGCAGAGGGTCACTATATGAGGTTGTGAGCAACATTCAAAATCTAATACACAATGTAATGCATGATGTGTTTAATAACCCAGGTTGTATCAGATCACATGTTTAAATGGTAACAGCTCATCTAGAGAGTTCTAATCTGTTTTTTTATCAAACATTTGATCCACATTTTGATTTGATGACAATATACAGAAAATAGAACTCCTTGGTGTGATTTGCAATAAACACAATGTTTCATTTTTTAAATAGTTTTTGTGTTATTATATACTGTTATTTTACAGCTTCAGAGCCTGCTGTGTTTCACTCCTGGAAACAAAGGGCTGATTCACCCTGAGAAGGAAATCTTGTGATTCATGAAGGGCTTTGTTTTTAATTGTATTGTCGATACTCTGTAACACTTGTTAGGATCTGGTGAATAAACTTGAGCTCTGGGGGAGAACGATAAAATTCTAATATATAGCAAAAATACGTGTTTTTATCATGGGTAAGAAAATAAACAGGAGTTAATGTTACAAGACATACAGAAGAGCTGTGAGACTCGTGAGAAATGTCTATATCGGAGAGAATAACCATGTCAGTAAATGTCCACACACCCCGAAGAAGAAGAGACTGGAAATTTAAACAAACAGGTGTCTTAACATATCAGAGCAACATGAAATCTTAATGATCACGAGAGACCACCTAGAAGTGGAAACACACCAGTGACACGAATGACAGGCTTGTAGATTTAAACCTTCCGCCTCTGTGATTTGGGGGAATGTCTCATATCAGGGGTGGTTGATATGACATCATTGGACACGAGACTGCAGTTCAGGGGAGTCTATCGATCAGAGAGAGTGTCCACAGGGCCAGAGCCAGCATAGCTCTGTGCTCAAGTGTGAAAGAATCTTCTCATCTGATCAACTCTGAGCCAGTTCAGGTGTGAGTTGTAAACACACTGAGTGTGTGTCTGCTGAAAGCACTGCAGTTCACTGCCTCCTCCCTCTCTCCCTCCCCCCTCCCTCCCCTCCCTCTCTCTCTATCTCCCTCTCACCTCCTTGTTTCTTCTTCCAGATCACCACCCAATGATCACTGCAGCCAGAGCCAGTACACCCACTATGTCTATATCAGGAGAATGATCCCAATCAGGAGAGGCCGTCTATATCTCAGGCACTGCAAACACAGAGCAGGGTTTGTCAGGAGTTAATTTACTGCAGCCAGTCAGCCAGGGCAAATGTCAACATCAGGAACAACTTCACTGAACTGAATCAACTGAATTATAACAGCTACTTGATTTCTTGATTTTGCTCAATAACAGTTCAACTAGATTCAGCCTCCTCCCTTCCACACACAGTCCAACACCCTCTCCACTCACTCTCTCAGAGAGTCACTCCCTCTGTTACACCACTATTTCTGTAGTCCACCTGGCAGGAGAGCTGTGTCTCCCCAGCTCCTCAGAGCTCACTGTCAGGATCCTCCTCCCTATCCCCCCACTATCTCAACGCATCATCACCCTATCAGGGAGACCATCAGAGAGAGTGTCATGTTGGGATCCCAGATGTAGTTCTGTCTCTCTTTGAAGAGGGCGTGGTCCACCTGGCAGGAGAAGAGGGTCCTATATCCTCAGAGCTCACTGTCAGGATCCTCCCTCCCTCTCCCCTGTCTATATAACTCATCATCACCCTCATTACCATCGCTACTCCTCATGTTGGGGGTCCCATATGAAGTTCTGTTTATATCAGGAGAAGCTGGAGAGGTCCACCTGGCAGAGAGTGTCTATATCCTCTGTCTCCTCAGAGCTCACTGTCAGGATCTTTCTCAGCTGGTAGGTCCCGCCCTGGTTGGGTCTATATCACCTCCCTACTCTGCACCCCTGTCTTATCAGCTGATCCCGTCCATATCTGACCCAGGTCACTGCACAGAGTGTCTATATAAGGGAAGAACCCTGTATCAGAAACAGGACCTCCGTATCAGGGAGAGAGCTTTCCTCTGGTGCAGAGTCACTGCAGGAGGAACTGCAGGGAGAGTGTGTCTATATCAGGGAGAGCAGAGTCTATGCAGAGAGAGAGTGTCTATATCAGGGAGAGAGTGTCTATATCAGGAGAGTGTCAGAGTCACTGCAGAGAGAGTGTACTTATATCAGGGAGAGCAGAGTCTATATCAGAGAGAGAGTGTCTATATCAGGGAGAGAGCGTCTATATCATATCAGGTGTCTAGATCAGGAGTCTATATCAGAGAGACAGTGTCTCTATATCAGGAGACAGTGTCTATATCAGGAGAGTGTGTCTATATCAGGCACAGCAGTCACAGCACACACTGCTCCTCTGAAGGTCCTGTGCAGTACCTTGCTTGCACTGCAATACTATCAGACAGCACTAGTGGCTCTCCCCTCTGTCCTGCTGTCCTGTCATCAGGAATTTTTCACAGTGTGGTGGTGGGAGGAGCGGGGGTGGGGGTGGGGCGGGGACGAGGAAAGAAACAGAGAGCCTTGCAGCCCCCTGCAGGCGAGGCAGGACAAGTCATGCACATGCTTACACTTTGTGGAAGTAGTTGCCAGCAGAATATTCTATATCTGTGGTTGTCAGTAGGTAGATGCAGAGTCTGCATCGTAGGATGATGTACTCCCTAGCAACGCATGGACACCATTCCACGGAGGAGAAACTAGATTTTTGCCATAGTGTTATTGTTTCTGTGTGACTGAGAAACCTGTTTTTACCTATAAAACATTAAGAATGGCCTACGATTATGTGGATATAATTAGTGCTGTTTTTATTCTTTCAAAAATAGCAGAAATATTAGGTTTTCTAAACATTTTTTTAAATTCACGACTCGTTTTTTTCTTTTTTCAATCCCTACTGTATAGTAGTAGTTTCTGCATGTCAGTTGTATTGTATTATTTGTAGTTAAAATAATATAGGCTACTTATTGATTACTAAAAAAAGCTATACTGATAATGTGCGTCATCTCACACTTTAAATATTCTAATGAACGTTACTGTGATCATGTGATTGTGAGTTTTGCTTTTGTTGTCGTTGTTCTGATATATATGGCTGTTGCCCCATTCAAAGACTAACTTACCCTCGATCACATGCGTGCTTCATGAATAAGTGTTAAACCCGTTTGTCACGGCTGTTCCATAGTCAAGGAATATACAACATAAACATTGTTCCCACTTATCACAAGTAAAACTGGATATGTACTGCGTCCCACATTTTATATTTGAAAACCTACATACTATATGAAAATCTATCTATGGGAATCTGAAGTCATATAAAAGGATTATTGTAAAACTGTGGAACTTTGGATTTTTTTACTAAAGACCTTGAAATAAAAAAGACTGACTCTCTCAAAACTGTTTGGATACACGTTGCTGTTCTTCGTCTGAATGGTTTATTTATTTAACCCAGCTTGTTACGCTACATTCCCGCTCGCCGCGTCGCCACAAGCCAAACGATTTCCCTTGAGGCTCAGGTATTTTTCACCAAGTTTGCCATGGTGGCGAAGGCTTTGAAAATGTACTTGTGTGAGACTGCCAGCACATTCAACATGTGCGGGTAGATGAGTCAATACAGACTGTTTAGTTATTTCATTTTGCCCAATGGAAGCTCTTTAGCTTGATCACGTGACACATGCATGTCACAAACGTTGTGTTTGGTGAGAGGACAGAGGCTCTAATAGAAACAGTCAGCGGACACGCTGCTTGTAAAAAAAAAAAAAACACATGGCATCCAAACGGAAAAAAAATGTTATAAAACAAATTATACAGAGCAATTAAACAGAATCATGTTCTGAAAGATGCAGCCCAAGGAATACCAACCATGCACACACAATTACAATATGAGCGTGACAGTCACAGGGAGGTGAAGCAGTCATGCTTTCAAACAAACCCTCTGCTCCCTGAAGAACATCTTCACAGACGGCAAGCCAGAAACACGCAGCTTCAAGATCACAGCTGAGCTTTTTTTCCGTTGTTTGCTATCTCTTTAAAATGTGTTGAAATATATTTTGGAAATAGTAACAAAGTGGATTTGAAAGAGTAATAACTTAATGACACACTTATTATTTTAAAAAGAAGGATCGTCTCATTATGATATATTGAGTTTTAATGTCAGAATCGGTGCAGTATTACTGTCAGTAGTCCAAGGTGAAAGAACACGGTGAAAAGTGGCTGTACAATCCTACTAATATTATTAATCACAATAGTGCAAGCTTGTGTAACTAGAGCTGCGGTTGGTCAGGGAGGCATTAATATTAACACACACTAATAGCACTGTCCTGCAGTGGAAAGAAAACCACGTCACAGTCAAAATAATGTAAAGGATTAGGCAGTACATGAATATCTCTGCAAACCTATTCAGAATATAGCAAATCTGTAATTACATTTTTTAATGTGGGACTAAGTTTGGCATTTAATGAATGGGAATCAGAGTTATTGTGCAATTTAAATATCATATTTATGTGTATTGTAAAGGGTAGGGTCTGGCATTTAAATATTTACGTGTTTTCAAATAAAATCCATGTCTTTTTGCCTTGTGAACAGTATGTTTATAATGCGTTTATAGTATTGTTAAGTGGCATACGTTTTTCCAGTGTGCTAAAACACATTCAGTTGCTTTAGCCACAGTCGCTACCTCAATGAAAGTCTTCGAGGGAACGCAGGTCTGGTATAATACAGATCTGCAGTGGTTTGGTTGAGCTGTGTTTCAGCACTGGGGGCTCTCTCCTCTATGCTGCAGTACAATCAGACAGCACTGGGGGCTCTCTCCTCTATGCTGCAGTACAATCAGACAGCACTGGGGGCTCTCTCCTCTATGCTGCAGTACAATCAGACAGCACTGGGGGCTCTCTCCTCTATGCTGCAGTACAATCAGACAGCACTGGGGGCTCTCTCCTCTATGCTGCAGTACAATCAGACAGCACTGGGGGCTCTCTCCTCTATGGTGCTGTACAATCAGACAGCACTGGGGGCTCTCTCCTCTATGCTGCAGTACAATCAGACAGCACTGGGGGCTCTCTCCTCTATGCTGCAGTACAATCAGACAGCACTGGGGGCTCTCCTCTATGCTGCAGTACAATCAGACAGCACTGGGGGCTCTCTCCTCTATGCTGCTGTACAATCAGACAGCACTGGGGCTCTCTCCTCTATGCTGCAGTACAATCAGACAGCACTGGGGCTCTCTCCTCTATGCTGCAGTACAATCAGACAGCACTGGGGGCTCTCTCCTCTATGCTGCAGTACAATCAGACAGTGGGGGTCTCACCTCTATGATGCAGTACAATCAGACAGCACTGGGGCTCTCTCCTCTATGCTGCAGTACAATCAGACAGCACTAGGGGTGTCTCTCCTCTATGCTGCAGTACAATCAGACAGCACTGGGGGCTCTCTCCTCATGCTGCAGTACAATCAGACAGCACCGCGGGCTCTCCCTCTCTGATGCAGTACAATCAGACAGCACTGGGGCTCTCCCCTCCATGCTGCCAGTACAATCAGACAGCACTGGGGGCCACCTCCTCTATGCTGCAGTACAATCAGACAGCACTGGGAGCTTATCCTCTATGCTGCAGTACAATCAGACAGAACTGGGGCTCTCCCCTCTATGCTGCAGTACAATCAGACAGCACTGGGGCTCTCTCC
>CM072698.1:9331509-9374009 GCA_036884735.1 Huso huso | reverse complement strand
ATAATTATAAACAGTTTACATACAGGTCCTGTGTGTTGTTCTAGTATTTTATCAGTATCGGTCGATACGGGTAGATAATCATCGGCTATCGGGATCGGCCAGGAAAATCTTATCAGTGCCCCCCTAGTTACAAAACATACTGAAAAAAAACAGAAACGTGCACCCGACAGCTGAGGAACTGACATGACCAGCGAGACTCGACACGAGCAGCGAGGTCCTGGGTGCAGTGCTGCAGAACAGTGAAACACAATCCCACTGCGTGTGCACCCTGGAGCTCTGTCTGTCACAACATGAACTGCATGCTGTTTCAAACGCAGCAGTCAAGGCTGAGAGCTCCTGTATCAAGACGGTGCTTCACACGCACGCTGCTCTTAGGATTGGGACTGAATCAGGAGCCATGAACAGCTATTAATGCACACTGAAACACACCAGCTTCCCATGGAGGAGAGGCTGCAGCGTCTACTGGAGCTTCGAGGAGAGGAGCGTTCCTTCCTCGCTCAGGAAAAGCACCCTGCTGATCTCATTGATGATAATGATCGGCTTCTTTCACTGGCACACCTTGCAGGTGTATTCTCTCACCTAAATGAATTGCATTCAGCAGTGCAGGGAAAGGCGGTCATATCTGTGAGCAGCTCTGCAGAACTGAGGCCGTCTGAGAGAAGCTGCAACTGAGGCAGAAACGAGTGACAGAGTGCCGGAGTCACAGGAAGCAAGGCAGCTAGGAAATCAGTCAGCATGTGCCTTTCTGAGGCTTTCTACGCATGAGCGAATCTTACAACTTAAAGGCAAGGTTCAATGGATTTTTTTTAGAAACGCAAACAGGTATTGCATTGCAGACAGTAATCTGTTTAAATCTGTTGTCATCTTATTTATCAAAGTGTATTGCAGACAGTATTTTTTGTTTAAAAAGGTGACATTTATCGTAATGTATATTTACGTTTAATTTGTATTATAAATACATTTTATCTTCAGGAAACTGCTCGCTGTATTTTAGTTTTTTTTTAACAAATATTTTAAAAACATTATTTTGTCTGTATTATAATTGATGTCTATGCATAGTTAAATCAGGACTTGCCTAATGTGTATTTCCTTTCAGAAATGTCGTTCATGGACATGTCATATACTGTGGGGTAATCAAATCAGAGTTTAATAAGTGTTCATGTAGGCTCACTAACAAAGCTATATTATTTTCACAGTAAATTGCTGGGTGACGTTGAACCTTTTCAATAAATTGCGTGGTAAAGAGATTACAAACACTTTCCTTCATGTATCTGTACAAAGAAAACCTGATATAACTAGATGGTAACTTTACAAGTACAGTTGTGGGGCTTGCTTTATTGGGAAAGTGGTCAAAGCAGCTGATTTGTGTCAAAAGTCACGTTGTTTTCTGATTGCCTCATGTTAGAATGCGCTAGGATTTGAAATTTCTCAAGTTCTATGGCAGTTAATTCAACAGCGGGAAGCAGCCTCCTGAAAGAAGCTGATGCTGTTACTAAAACAGCTGGACCTCTTGATTGGTAAACGCCATTCCTGTTTTGATTTCATATTTGAATAGCTGAGAAGTAGAGGAAGATTTCATTTACTCCAAGTATTTGTCTAACTTGTTGGGAAAGTGGTCAAAACGGCAGTTATTTCTAAAAGTTCACAGAAAACGTAGTTGGAGAAGGGATGTTACTAAAACAGCTGTACCTCTTGATTGGTAAAAGTTATTTCTGTTTTGATTTCAGATTTGAATAGCAGAGAAGTAGAGGAAGATTCCATATACTCTAACTTTTTGTCTAGCTTGTTGGGAAAGTGGTCAAAATAGCTGATTTGTGTCAAAAGTTACACCGTTTACAGTAAAGAGAATGATGGAAGTTTTTAAACAGTGGGGAGCTTTAGAATGTTGAGAAAAGTCCCATTAAAGTGAATGAAGATGGACAAAAAAAAGGACAAAAAGCTTAATAGTTTAAAAAGTATAAAAGATATCAAAACGTTGTATACAAGCACACTATTCCAGACCGGTCTACACGTTTCAAAGTCTGAACGGCGTTTCTAGCTTAAACGCTGTACGAGGAGTAGCGTGCCGAAGAATAATAATAAGAAGTATGTTGAAGATTTGAAGTGGGGACTCTCGGAGACAAGCCCTCTAAATATCCACGAGACACACATTTAAAATGACAGCTCTGGAGAGAGTTTACCACGTCTTTGTAAACTGGGAATTCAACTGAACACCTATTATTAAATAATAGATAATATGTCGCATTGGAAACTGTTATTATTACACTTTAAACACAAATACAATTGCACATAAAAATAAATCACATGACAAATGATAAATTATCTCTGCTTCTATCATAACCCATATACAAAATAATGCATGTATTGTGTTTATTTCTCTTTCGCTAATATATTGCAAGTGCATGTGTGAAAAAAAACTGTCATATAAAGTATCCAGAGATTCAGTGTAATCTTTGTAAACTACGCAGCCTAAAGGTAACCCATTATTAAATAATAATATGAAACACATGTTATTAATATTACAACACCGTGATGTAATGGAGCTTTTAATAAAGATCCTGACAACATTAAGAGTAAAACAATGCACTGACACAGCGCACAGATCTCAATAACAGTCTGTTCTGAATTAAAGCTCACAGACACGATGCACTGACACAGCGCACAGATCTCAATAACAGCCTGTTCTGAATTAAAGCTCACAGACACGGATGCACTGACACAGCGCACAGATCTCAATAACAGCCTGTTCTGAATTAAAGCTCACAGACACGATGCACTGACACAGCGCAGATCTCAATAACAGCCTGTTCTGAATTAAAGCTCACAGACACGATGCACTGACACAGCGCACAGATCTCAATAACAGTCTGTTCTGAATTAAAGCTCACAGACACGATGCACTGACACAGCGCACAGATCTCAATAACAGCCTGTTCTGAATTAAAGCTCACAGACACGATGCACTGACACAGCGCAGATCTCAATAACAGCCTGTTCTGAATTAAAGCTCACAGACACGATGCACTGACACAGCGCACAGATCTCAGTAACAGTCTGTTCTGAATTAAAGGAGACAGATACAATGCACTGACACAGCATAGATCTCAATAACAGCCTGTTCTGAATTAAAGCTCACAGACACAATGCACTGACACAGCGCACAGATCTCAATAACAGTCTGTTCTGAATTAAAGCTCACAGACACGATGCACTGACACAGCGCACAGATCTCAATAACAGTCTGTTCTGAATTAAAGCTCACAGACACGATGCACTGACACAGCGCACAGATCTCAATAACAGCCTGTTCTGAATTAAAGCTCACAGACACAATGCACTGACACAGCGCATAGATCTCAATAACAGCCTGTTCTGAATTAAAGCTCACAGACACGATGCACTGACACAGCGCACAGATCTCAATAACAGTCTGTTCTGAATTAAAGCTCAGACACGATGCACTGACACAGCGCACAGATCTCAATAACAGCCTGTTCTGAATTAAAGCTCAGACACGATGCACTGACACAGCGCACAGATCTCAATAACAGCCTGTTCTGGAGAATTAAAGCTCACAGACACGATGCACTGACACAGCGCAGATCTCAATAACAGCCTGTTCTGAATTAAAGGATCACAGACACGATGCACTGACACAGCGCACAGATCTCAATAACAGTCTGTTCTGAATTAAAGCTCACAGACACGATGCACTGACACAGCGCAGATCTCAAATAACAGCCTGTTCTGAATTAAAGGGATCACAGACACGATGCACTGACACAGCGAGACAGATCTCAATAACAGTCTGTTCTGAATTAAAGGAGGGGACAGACACGGATGCACTGACACAGCGCACAGATCTCAATAACAGTCTGTTCTGAATTAAAGGGATCACAGACACGATGCACTGACACAGCGCACAGATCTCAATAACAGTCTGTTCTGAATTAAAGCTCACAGACACAATGCACTGACACAGCGCACAGATCTCAATAACAGCCTGTTCTGAATTAAAGCTCACAGACACAATGCACTGACACAGCGCACAGATCTCAATAACAGCCTGTTCTGAATTAAAGCTCACAGACACGATGCACTGACACAGCGCACAGATCTCAATAACAGCCTGTTCTGAATTAAGGGGAGAGGAGAGAGAGAGAGAGGAGGGATGAGGAGAGAGGAGGGATGAGGAGAGAGAGGAGGGGTGAAAGGAGAGAAGAGGGGAGAGAGAGAGAGAGAGGAGGGATGAAGAGAGAGAGGAGGGGTGAAGAGAGAGGAGGGATGGAGAGAGGAGGGATGAGGAGAGAGGAGGGATGAAGAGAGAGAGGAGGGATGAGGAGAGAGGAGGGATGAGAGAGAGAGGAGGGATGAGGAGAGAGAGAGGGGGGAGAGGAGAGAGGAGAGAGGAGGGGTGAGGAGAGGGAGAGGGGAGGGGAGGAGAGAGGGGGGATGAGGAGAGAGAGAGAGGGGGATGAAAGGAGAGAGAGGGGGTGAGGAGAGAGAGAGAGAGAGGAGGAGGGATGAGGAGAGAGAGAGGAGGGATGAAAGGAGAGAGAGGAGGGGAGAGGAGAGAAGAGAGGGATGAAAGGAGAGAGAGGAGGGATGAGGAGAGAGAGGAGGGATGAGGAGAGAGAGGAGGATGAGGAGAGAGAGGAGGGATGAGGAGAGAGAGGAGGGATGAGGAGAGAGAGGAGGGATGAGGAGAGAGAGGAGGGATGAGAGAGAGAGAGAGGAGAGAGAGAGAGAGAGAGAGGGGGGGTGAGGAGAGAGAGGAGGATGAGGAGAGAGAGGGAGGATGAGGAGAGAGAGAGGGAGGAGGAGGAGAGGAGGGATGAGGAGAGAGGGAGGGGTGAGGAGAGAGAGGGAGGGATGAGGAGAGAGAGGGAGGATGAGGAGAGAGGGGAGGGGTGAAGAGAGAGGAGAGGGGGGAGGAGAGAGAGAGGAGGGGTGAAAGGAGAGAGAGAGAGGGAGGAGAGAGAGAGAAGGGAGGGGAGAAGGAGGGGTGAGAGAGAGAGGAGGGATGAGGAGAGAGAGGAGGGGTGAGGAGAGAGAGGAGGGGAGGGGAGAGGAGAGCAGTCACAGAGCAGCTCTTAAGAAAACAAATATCTTTTTATTTTGAATGAAATAGAATGTATATATAATATCAAATATAATATTAATCAGTATTTTAACATTAGTTAACATATAGACCAGAAATGATCTAACAAAAAAACGAATACCTGAAGAAATAAAAGAATTGAAGAAAGGAGCGAAAAAACTTAAACCTCCAAAGAAATCTAAAAGAGGAGTAAAAACAAACAACAGAAAGAAAAGAAACAGAAGAGAATACAAAGAAAAAGAGGGAAGCAGAGAAGGGAAGAAATTAAGAAAAGAAAGAAAGAAGAGAGGACAGAAAGACAAAGAAGGAAGGACAGAAAGGGAAAGAAAGACAAGAAAAGACAGACAGAACAGATACACAAACTAAGAAGGAAAGAAAGACAGGCAAGCTTCTTAATTACTATCATAAATATAATGAGTGTAGTAATAGATCCTGTGTCAGCTCTGCCAGGATGTTCAGGGCTGTATTTACAATGTTACAGTCGGGCCGGCACACGTGACAGATGGAGCTTGCAGGGAACACATGGGTTGCCATGGAGACGAGTGTAGCAGTGAGGCCACGCCCCTGAGCTGTGACATGCAGTACCCTGAAGAGATCAGAAGAGCCCAAGCAAAGAAACAGCAGAAGTTAAACACGATGAAAGACCATCCCGAGTGTCTGTATGCAGACTACGCTCTCACAGGAGAACAGAGGGTCAAAACACACCTGATCTTCTATACAGAGCAGCCCACTGCCCGGCACACAGCACTGTGCAACATGTACAGCAATACAAAGAAAAGAGGAATCTGCAGTGTGGGGGAAGACTCAGACCCGGACTGTACAGTGAATGTTTACCACAACGGGACTGTGCTGATCCAGGCCAGGAGGCCAGCCTGAACTCTTTCGAGGAGTGCTTTACAATCTTAAAAGAACAGGCTGAGATGGAGAAATCACTCCCAGAAAATAAATTCAATACTCAGAGTGCTGTAACCACTGAAACCATACTCCCTGTCACCGAGATTACAGCCCCAGACGAGATGTCCCAGCCACCCTGAGCAAACAGCCCCCCTGCACCTCCCCCCTCACACCCAGACTCCCCAGCAGCGCTGTCGAGCACATAGAGAGCCTGGCCCTGCTGGAGCGGGACTTTGCGGAGTTCAGGGAGCTCACGCTGGCCAGCCCCACCCAGCAAGTCCGAGACAAGGTCGCACAGATGAAGAGGGAGAGCAGAGCTGAGAGCAGAGCTGAAGGGACTACAGCAGGAAAACCAGACCCTGAGGAGCGAGCTGCCCAGAACGAGAGATGAGCAGCGCAGAGAGAAGACCCTCACCAAAGAACTGCAGGAGCTGAGAGAGCAGCTACACTGGCAGCGCACACTCACCCCCTCCTCCACCCCCACCCCCGAGAGAAAAACACTGCCCCCCCCACACACACAGCGGCCCTGAAACTACACTAGCCGGGGCAGGCAAACTGCCCCACACCGACACACACACTGCCCCCACACCCGCTGATAAAATCGATGTAATTTACTAGAAACCTGGTGCCGTGCAGACGTGTGCACTCAGTGTCCCTCAGGTTACAGGGAGGTCATCGTGCCCTCTTTAAAACACAGCACAGTCCGGCACGGCAGAGCCTCCGGAGGAATTATCGTGTGATACAGAGGGGGACTCACCAACTCCATCCACCCAATTCAAAGAGGAGACACACATATACGAAACTAAACACAAATATCACCTCTACCCAAAAAGATATATACCCATGTGCAACATACACCCCCCCCTCTGACTCCCCAGTTACAACGAGGAATATCTCCCAAACCTCCAGACAGAGATCTGCCATTACCAGGCCCAGGGGAATGTGCTGCTCTGTGGGGATTTCAATGCCAGGACAGGCAACATGCCTGACTGCATCAGCACACAGGGTAACAGCCATATATCTGGACAGACCCCTCTGTACCTCACACCTACATTAATAAAACAGAAACAACTCGGACTGTGATCTAAACAAAAACGGAAAGCAATTAGTGCATCTCTGTCAAGCCTCAGGTCTGTACATCATTAATGGCAGGATCAGAGGCGACTCTTTAGGCAGATTCACCTGCTGCTCAGCTCTTGGGACTAGTGTAGTTGATTATGGCATCACTGACCTGGACCCCTCCTCTATTAATGCATTCACTGTCAGGCCACAAACCCCCCCGTCAGATCACAGCCAAATAACTGTGTTCATAAAAAGAACAGGCCAGCCCAGCAACACACCGACACAGCAAAGCAAGCTGTGTGATCTACACACTGCCTACAAACGGACACCAAACACCACCGGAGGATGTATTAATGCAGCAGGATCTACTGAAATGAATAACCTCACTGACACATTCCAAAACACACAATACCAAACTGACATGACAGGAGCAAATCTAGCAGCTAAACAAATGAATACAATATTTAAAAAAAAATAGCAATAAAGGCAGAACTCAAACAAATCAACAAGAAAACCAATCAGAAACACAAACCCAAAGAAAGAGAAAAATGGTTTGATGATGAATGCAAAACTGTCAGGAAAAAACTAAGACAAACATCCAACCGAAAACATCAACCACACAACCCAGATTTACACCTAAAATACTGCGAGACTCTAAAACAATACAAACACACCCTGAAAATGAAAAAACACACCAATAAAACACTCACCGACACAGAACAATCTATCAACCAAAACCAGGTCTGGGAAATGTGGAATAATATAAACTCAACCAAAAAACAAGAATGATCATCAATACAAAATGGAACAATCTGGAAAAACCATTTTGAAAACCTCTATAAAGAAATCCCACAAAAAAGACCAAACAGCAGAACAAAATGTAATTCTAGATAAACTTAAACAATTAGAAATGTCAATTAAAAACCATCAAAATCCACTCGACATCCCAGTCACCCTGCAAGAGCTAACGGAGAAGCTCCAGGGACTCAAACCCAGGAAAGCATGCGGCCCCGACAGCATCAGCGCTGAAATGCTGAAACACAGCAGCCCCAAGCTGCAAGAGGCCCTGCCGAAATTATTCAACCTGGTACTACAGGCAGGATGTTTCCCTGATATCTCGAATCAAGGGCTTATAACACCCATATATAAGAGTGGAGACAAATTCGACCCCAACAACTACCGGGGCATCTGTGTGAGCAGTAATCTGGGAAGGTATTCTGCAGTATCATTAATGCCCGGATACTGGCCTTCCTTACCGAACACAGTGTCCTGAGCAAGAGTCAGATTGGATTTCTACCAAATTACCGCACCTCTGACCATATTTACACCCTAATCAATAAACACGTTCACCAACTAAATAAAGGAAAAATATTTGGCTGTTTTATAGATTTTAAAAAAGCCCTTGACTCTATCTGGCATAAAGGTCTGTTTTATAAAGTCTTTGACGTTATCAAGTCAATGTACTCTGAGAACAAATGCGGAGTGAAAATTGGCAACAAAAGAACAGAATTCTTCACTCAGGGGCGTGGGGTGAGACAGGGCTGCAGTCTGAGCCCAACACTGTTCAACATCTCTATCAACGAGCTGGCCACAGTGTTGGAGCAGTCTGCAGCTCCTGGCCTCACTCTACATGACACTGAAGTTAAATTCCTGCTCTATGCAGATGACCTGGTCCTGCTGTCACCCACAGAGCAGGGGCTGCAGCAGAGCCTGGCACTGCTAGAGCAGTACTGTCAGACCTGGGCCCTGACAGTAAACATGAACAAGACCAGAGTCATGATATTCCAGAAGAAAGCCAGATCTCAGGGAAATAAGTACCACTTCACTCTAGATAACACCACCCTAGAGCACACCAGCAGCTACACATACCTGGGTCTGACTATCAGCGCGTCAGGGAGCTGTAACCTGGCAGGGAATGCACTAAGAGAAAAAGCCTGCTGAGCTTTTTATGCCATCAAAAGGAGGCTTTATAAAATAAATATACCTGTCAGAATCTGGCTAAAAATATTTGACAGCGAGGTGTGGGGTCCACTCAGTCAACAAGACTACACAAAATGGGATAAACACCCAATCGAAACCCTGCAGGCTGAATTCTATAAAAACATACTAAAAATACAACAAAAAACACCCAACAACACATGCAGGGCTGAATTAGGCCGATACCCATTGCTCATCAACATTCAAAAAAGAGCACCCAAATTCTAGATGTATTTAAATAAAAGTGAATCAGACTCCCTCCAGTACAAGGCCCTCCAAACCCAACAGCTCAGCCCAGACAAGAACCCCCTCAGCCAGCTGGTCCTGAAGCTCACTGTACCGACACACAGCCACCAGCTTCAGGACAGCACCGCTAAAATAATGCCAATTAGATTAAACCAAATTGTAAAACAAATGAAAAACTCATATTTAGAACACTGGGGCAAAGAAACAGAAACACAAAATAAACTTAATTGTTATCGGGGCCCTAAAACAAGACTTTTCTCTACAGAATATCTCTTTACTGTCAGAGATGCAAAGCAGAGGCAGATCCTGACCAAGTACAGACTCAGTGACCACAGCCTGGCCATAGAGACAGGCCGACACAGGCAGACCTGGCTAGCCAGAGAGAACAGGCTCTGTGGACACTGTGAGACAGGAGAGGTCGAGACAGAGATGCACTTTCTCCTACACCTTGAGAAATACAACCAAACAAGAGACAAATTCCTTAAAGAAATTATAACTTCCCTCCCACACTTCCCACAAATGACTGACCCAGAGAACGAGAACGAGAACGAGATCCGGCGTGATCTCCGTCTATAACGAGATCTGCACCGGCTACTTCTATTGAAAAACATTACCATTACTTCCGGGTAGTGTACCAAAAACAAACAAACAAAAAACACGCGTTCCTCTTGTTCTGAGATATTGGGGGAGTGACGTCAAGTATAGAGGCTGTACTCCTTTAAGAAAGGCATGCTGGGATATCAGCTGACAGCAGAAGACGATTAAAGCCCGCCGCACAGCCTGACTCAAGCCGTCCCGACTCATCTCATCTCAACTGACCGCACACAGTCTGGATGAATCGTATCAGTGTGCGTGCCCCAAAACCAAGATTATGCAGATTTCAGTCGGGATGTCTTCAGATTTGAAGATTGAACATGTTGAATCTTTTTCAGACGCAGTTTCGTTCAGATGTGATCAGTCTGTCTGTGTGCGGCGGTTGCCGACCAAGACTGACTGAGACCGATTAGTCATAAGGGTGTCAACCAATGCTGAAGCAGGTTTAAGTGACGTAGCTTGTCATGTGACTTGTCATACAAGATGGCGGAATATTGGCAGCTTTAGTTCCACAGGTAAAAATACATTAGTCTTGAATTGCTCTGAGTGTCTCGAATTCAAATATACCAGATATGTGCACATTTGAATAGTTTTTATAGGCATTTACTAATCAAAGGTAAATTATCAATTTACCTTTTCAATCTACTGGCAGCCTATATTTTCTTACTGAACTAAAACAGAAGTAACCGAGGCGTCGATCTCCAATAGGTCACAAATCACAAGCCCCTAGATCCACACGCTGAGGAAAAAACAGCAAAGTCATATAAAAATCAACAGCTTGGATTTTATTTACCACAGGCTAAAGTGTAGTAGACAAACTATACAAAAAGTCAAACGCTGCCTGAAACGTTTGCACAGTGTGAATGGTCAATTAATTAATAGGCTAAGCGGAGGCTGTGTGGTCCAGTGGTTAAAGAAAAGGGCTTGTAACCAGGAGATCCCCGGTTCAAATCCCACCTCAGCCACTGACTCACTGTGTGACCCTGAGCAAGTCACTTAACCTCCTTGTGCTCCGTATTTCGGGTGAGACGTAATTGTAAGTGACTCTACAGCTGATGCATAGTTCACACACCCTAGTCTCTGTAAGTCGCCTTGGATAAAGGTGTCTGCTAAATAAACACATAATAATAATAATAATAATAATAATAATAATAATAAGCGCTTTGTTTGGTTGCCTCGCAGCGGTCTCCACCATCTAATCAGCATACGATGCCACCCATAATGTGTGCAGGGCAGTATTAATTAAATCTGCATACATAGTAAATCACCAGGATCTAGTTGTGGTCAGTAATTCAGTCTTAGCAGTGTGCGACACCCAGTCAGGAAAAACTCAACTGTGACGTCAAACCAAAACTGAGCACAACTGACAGCAGAATCTGTGCAAACTCAGATGAGATGAGTCGGGACGGCTTGAGTCGGGCTGTGTGCGGCAGGTTTTAGAAATCTCAGAGACTCCAGTACTTGGTAGCAACAGGCGCTCATTTGTTCAAGAGCATCTTTGTTATGAAAAGCTTTTGCTGGAGATTAACCTTTGCAGTCCATTTATTAATCGCCAGGTCCAATTATTTTCACACGCCAAGAAGTTAATTTTAGATCACTGTTTAAAAGATTTCTTTTCCACAGTCAAACAGGTTTAAAAGGCCCTGCATATCAACAAAGCACTCACTAGGCATCTCCAGCCCCGCCCCACCCTTTCGTTCGCTATCACTTTCACATATAAGAAATAAATAATAATAATAATAATAGTCGCACATACCGATCGATCATCTCCGGATCACCTGCTTTATCACCAAACCCTCAATAATGCGATCCAAGTCATTATTTTATTACTATAACATCTCAAAAAAGCTCTGCAAATGTCCATGTTCTCTGTGCGCTGACGCACTATCAGCCAGCTTGTTTACTATGACCGCCCCGTTATCTGATACCAGATACCATGTATGACTATTCATGAGATACGCCCCCCAACTTGTCTCGGCTCCTGTCGTTACCACTCAGCCATTCAATGGTTTTCTCGGCTTTTTCCGAAGAAAAAACGACTAGAAACCAGTTTTTTGCGTTTTTTTGATGATGTCGGACAGGGTCCGACAATGGACCGCAAAGGGTTAATAAATAGAGGCTTCCCTTGGATAAAGGCAGCAGCTAAATAAATAATAATAGTACAGTAATAATAATAATAATAATAATAATAATACAGTAATATTGTCAAGTTGCCTATTACAGAATGCATCGAGAGTAATGATATGCAATTACAGTGAGGAATGCTACCTTAGTTACAAACAGCTTGTGTCAAACAATTATTATTATTATTATTATTATTATTATTATTATTATTAGTCATTTAGCAGATGTTTTTATCCAGGGGGTGCACTGTGCATCACAGCTGCTGCTGCAGAGTCTCTTGCAATCGGACCTCGTTTGCTTCATGTCTCATCTGAAGGACGGGTCGATACCAGACCAGTATAACACATGAGACTGAAAGCATCATCTCTGACAGACAGGACTTCAACTGGTGCTCATTATATATGGATGGTTACTGCATTCGTCCACAGTTCAGCTATCTGTGCACGTCACTGCTTTAGAACGCAGGTTTTGCTTACAGTCCAGTTTGTTTATAGCGTCCAAAGGTCATTTTCAGTGGGGTGCTCCCACAGTTCTGCACACTACTCTGTGTAACGTGTGTGTGATATTAACCCTTAGCGGTCCATTTATTCAGCGCATCAGGTCCAATTTATTTTCACACGCGCAGTTTAGTTTAGACGCGCTGTTTAAAAGTATTTTTTTCACAGTATAACAGGTTTAAACGGCACTGCATATCAACAGGACACTCAGTACTGCATCTCCAGCCCGCCCACCCCTTGTTCGCTGTATTTTCACATACCTCTTCCTAGTCGCATACTGATAAATCATCTCCCGATCACTGCCTCATCACCAAACTCCTCAATAATGCGATCCAAGTCATTATTTTATTACTATAACATCTCAAAAAGCTCTGCAAATGTCCGTGATATTCTTTGAGCGCTGGATGCAGAAGCAGCTATCTTGTTTATGTCTGTGTTATCTCTGCGGTGCCGGGTCTATGGGTATTGCTCAGACCCGGCCCTTTTTATTTTATTTTTTTTCAGCTTCTCTCGGCTCCTATCGGACTCACTCAGCCATTGAAAGCTTTTCTCTGCTTTTTCCTGAGAAAAAACAACTAGAGAACTGTGTTTGACATCTTTTTGATGTCGTCGGACCAGAAAGGAAAAATTGTAATGTCAGACCTGGTCCAACACAGAACCACGAAGGGTTAAAGCAGGAGGGGTATATTTAAGTTGAGTGAGAGAAAATATTTCATTGGTTTTCTTAGCAAATACCAGTTCTGTATGCAGGCAGTCCTGTGTTGCAGGAGCCTTGATGCTTACAGTCAGTGTGTCTTCATGATGAGCTTGTCTTGCTGTGAGCAGGGCTGTAATAAAACTCCTTCATTGCACTGATGGAGCGCTTTGTCAGACACTACAAGCAGACCATGACTAGTCCAGCACATGTTTAAACCATGCAGAAATAAACTCGATGAGACGGGTGTCCCTACTACCCTGTAAGCACCACATGCTTCAGAACTCACTGTAAACCCTGACTGATACTTTCCTGTTTTATTTTCCATCTCTGCCTCCCTCTGAACAATAATCACTGTGATCTGGGGTTTCACTGATTTATTTACTTTGTGTTTTTACCGTATTACTTTGAATAAACGCAGCTCTCAATAAAGAAACGTAAAGGTATTTTTTTTCTACCCCTGCTCAAAAAATAAATAAAGAAACACGCAACTCTGCCTCTGTACATGACACCCCCGAAGAGACTGCAGCCTCAATCCGGCATGTAATACAAACTAATGCACACCCACCTTAGTAAGCAAATGTTATTTTATAGTACAGTCCCGACAGACAACCCAAGATGAACTACTTACAGCACAGCAGTCCTTCACGTCCCTTTTTTCCAGCAGAGTTCAGTGCCAACACAGCAGGGGATAAAACAAGGGCTGTCTGTTTACCTCGTCGTCAGCTTGGATGGTGAAAACTTAAAAACTCAGAGGAACTTAAGAGCTTTGCGGTCACTCTAAGCGCTATCCGAAAGCTGGCTGAAGATATCTTCTTGTACAGGATTTAGTTGTTTTGTTTTTTATTCAACTGGAATTTTACTCAGTCCTCTACAATTATATAAAAAAAAACTTGCTTTACTATCTATGAGAAGATCTAGTTTCGGTTTCTCTTACAGAGAAATTACAAACAAGCAGGTAAATTACAGTGAGAAAAAAATAACTGAGTAGGATATATTTTAGTTTTAACAGAAATCAAACCGATATTCAGAGGCAATATTTTTCGTTAAGAAAAACAACTGCATTACACTCAATTACAGTTCTCTCTCCTCTTCCCTTCCCGCCCCATAGCAACCAATACATACTCCTGATTTGCTGGTACAGTACTCACCTGACCTCCCAACTCCCACCTAATAGGCTCTCGTTAACTGTCAGTAAATATACTCTATTCAAGCCCCCAAAACACACCAGAGTATAGTGCTGCAGATCGGAGCCTCTCACGGCGCTGCTTCTAAAATGCTTTAAATCATGTAATAAAATATTGCAGCGTTTGTAAAGCATAGTATTATTAATAAAGACCGCCCTCGTTTAAGGGCTGCAGTCATTTTGATCAATTTAAAAGAAACGCCACGGCACCAAATTGAAGTGATACGGTATATTATTTTTTATTTGTTTGCTGCAGTCAAGGAGATTTTAAGCGACAGGTTCACTGTACACAGCATTCATGTCACTGTATTTGGAGACGTGTTTGCTTTATTAACTGGTAATAACAGCTGCTTATTAAAATTGTGGGCCTCAGTTCTGAACTGTGTGGAAATACAATATCATTAATTTAAGAGGTAAATGAGAGTTGCAAGTGATTGAATATATTCAAGTGAGGAGTGTGTGTGTGTATGTGTGTGTGTGTGTGTGTGTGAGTGCATGTGTGTGTGTCTCTGTACTCACCCCCAGTCTGGTTGAAGCGCTGCGTCAGGATTCCAATACCCGCTTTGAACGACTGCTCTGCACCGATAAGGTTTTGATTCTCTCTCTGCCAGTACTCCGGACCTACTGACTTTGCCATCCAGTCCTGTGTGGGTCTCGTCTTCTTGGTGACACTGTCGTAGTGCACATGCTGCACATCGTCCACCATCCCCACCGTCACAAACTCAGGGAGCCCCGTCCCCTCTGAGACCCCCGTGTAGAAATACCGCAGGGAGTGGGTTCCTGGGACAGGGAAGGACACACTGGTTAGTCTAACTGACACAAGCAGCTCTCTGTGTCTCCGGAGGGATACCTGGATAACAAGTACAACTTTGAGGCGCTGGGTCAGGGTTGGGGTTGGGGTTGGGTTAGGGTCAGGGTGGGTTGATGTCACAGAAGTGAAAGTGAAATGGTAGTGCTGGATGAATGCCCTCCAATTATTTGATGCCCCAAGGGCAGTTTCAGATCACATGATCGAAGGAAGGTTCGAACCTTCGATGGTACTCATTTGCATAATTAACAGGTGATGTCACTATACCTATGTACACGAGGTATTCAGTACATATTTTACTGAAGCTCTACACCCTCCCCAGTGCTTTGGATACAATACCCTGCTCCATACACAGCAGCGGCACCATAGAGTTGCTACGTCTAACAATTTGGTACAGTGGTAGTGGACTTTAATACAACAACTTTTGTTTAAGTAATACGCATTATACAAATCAAAAGATCGAACTGTGCATGTGAATGACATTTAATGTGGTATTTATAGTATTCATATACTGTAAAACAGTTTCTATTAACAGGAAAAAAAAACACGTCAATGGCGTCTGATTAACCTTCAAAGGTTTAAAACAATCTTCGAATCCCTGGCTAGCGAACAAACCTGCTGTCGAGTGGATCCTAACCCGTGTCAAATGCTTCAATGGGCGGGGGACTCATCTGCATGTGAACTGCAGATTGAGCTCGGAAAAGAAATATTCATTTTCAAAAAACTGGTTTATTTTACCAGATGTATTTTTCCAGATTTAATTGCGAACGGCAAAGCTGTATTTCGCATGCACCTGTCAGCTAAATGTTGATGTCAAGTGTAAAAAGATTTAAAGACCGAAGCATTCTTTCCAGATTCAACTGTCATATTGATTTAAAATGTTGAGTTTGTGATGAGCGTTTTCAGCATTTATAAATTATATCAAACTACAAATTATGTTAAAGACTGTTTTGTTAACATTTATGTATTAAGCTAAATGTGGAAAACATATAAACAGTTTTGGTAAATCTAGGACAATTTACGTGATTTAAGTTAAAATCAGAAAAAACACCTAGTAAAATACTTTTTTGGTTGTTTTTTTTTTACACTTGGCGCAACATACTTTTCGCTGTTTGACTGAGAATCCAGCAGAGACGCGGGCTCTGGTGCCATCTAGCGGGCACTCTAGAAATAATAACCTTTCAGTGGAAACTCATTTAAACTAAATGTATTAAACGAGACCCGAAAAACAAAAGAAACTAAATCAATGTAACGAGACTGACTTGAAGACACTGAGAAACACTTCCGGTAGAAACATCTCTCATTAAACTGATTACGTAATTTTAGTATTTCTAAATGTAGCACTAGTGGATTAAAAACTAGAGTGAACTGGTTTCACAATCAACACCTTTCCAAGAGTTTAACTGAACGGAGTCGCTCAAAAAAAGGGACATCACGTGATCAAAAAAAAAAAATCCGAAAAGGAAGCGCCCTATTTATCTTGCATGGTTTCTACACAGCGTCTTGTTTGCCCTGTCCTGCGCTGCAGTCTGGCTGCCTGCGCTGCTCGGGTTTGACTGAGAATCCAGCAGAGACGCGGGCTCTGGTGCCATCTAGCGGGCACTTTAGAAATAACCTTTCAAGATAAATGTATAAAAACGAGACCCGAAAAGCGAAAGGAAACTAAGGCCCTGTCCACACTATGCCTTTAAACCGTATTAATTGTATTTAAGTCGGCTTAAAAGTGCTAAATACGGTTTGCGTCTACACTACGCAGCATTTAATACCGTACTCGAGAACCGGACTCAAGACCACCTCAGGAGGTATCTCGAGTCCGGTTCTAATTAGATCGCATCAGGTAGTGCGGTTTATCAGAAGTGTGGACGCTGTAATACCAAACTACATTTTTTTGTGTATCCTCCAATATCCCAAAATGCTTTGTGGTATGTTTGGCAAAATACTCAGAGCAGGCGCCTGAAGGATTTGCTATCAGTGTGCACTCCGCACTAGGTATTCATTTTTATGCTTCAAAAAATCAGTCAGGACATCTCTGTTAAACTAGTGGGGAAAATAACAAAAACACAGCGTTAAATTAGGCAACTGCAAAAATGAAATGCGAGTTAAAAGTAGGATCGGGGATGAACAAATTACGTAATTTGTCAGCTCTGTTTAAAATAAAATTAAGAGGACCAGAATTAGGCTCAGACAAGATATGAAGGTAAAAACAAAGATGGTTTTGTAATTAACAGCTTTTTCTCTGTTTAATTATAAAACAGAATCCGCTCAATTTGTTTAAAGGGACTTCACCTGATTAAAAATAAAACCTGAAAACTTCAAGCCCTACTTGTGTGTGTGTTCAGATTTACTTTTTCCACAATACTTGTTATATCTCTTTTTAGCAATATGGACCTCTGTTGATATGGGGCATAACACATTATTTTAAAATACAGTGCATGGTGGGATACTATCGTATTAATTTCCACGGTTCGTTGCGCTGCTGGGAATTGTAACTGAACTATTCTAATGGTGTGTGGACGCATTAAGCCTGACTAAACATGAAACGGTACTTCAGTGTGGACGCTTTGAGCTGGATTAATTGGAGCGGTTTCGAGTGCGGTTCTCCAGATCGGTTATGTAGTGTGGACAGGGCCTAAATCAGTGTAACGAGACTGACTTGAAGACACTGAGAAATACTTCTAGTCGAAACATCTCTCATTACACTGATTACGTTTCTCTTAGTATTTATGAATGATAGCACTATTTTACAATTATGGATAAAGACACAGAAACATAACCTAATTCTAAACAATCCAGTCACATGACTGTTCGTGCATTCTAAATGATATCAGCAATGACGTACTTACAATTCGACCTGATCTGTTTTCAGAAGTGAATTTGAAGTCAGCAGAATATAAACACTCGGTGTAATCTCCTCCATATTAGTATAATATGACAGTAGAATGACACCGATCCACACTGTCCAGTCAATTCACACCCCAATCCATTCCACTAACAAGAAACTACCGCTTAACATAAGAGTGTTTGACCTTTTTTAACGTATTTTTGTAATTAAATTTACTACGGTTATTTTAAATGAAAAAAAAAACTGAAAAAAACCCACATATAAATTCTTCACTGTACGCTTTATTATAAGCCATTGAAATGAGACATAAAGTACCAAGTGTGCCCTGTGAAGACACGATTATTATTATTATTATTATTATTATTATTATTATTATTATTAATAATAATAACAATATGCTGATAGGATTGTAAACTCACCACCAGACGCCGCATGAACGCAGCACAGGATCCCCAGCACAACCGCCCTTAACATCTCCACACTCTCCACAAATCAAAACAATAAAGAATAAACTCGATTTTCGCGGATAATAACTAGACTCCTGAACAATCTGTTAGCGAGCTCTCTATAACATCCAACCTCAGCTCACACAGAGACTCTGAACAGTTCTGCAGTCCTGTGTCATTATAAGAAGGTTCTCTCACTCGGAATATTGTGATTGGCTGCCCTGGCGGCTCTCAGCCAATGGGACGCGCAGCATCAGCAGTCTCCGGGTAGAATAGAGTTTCACAGGTTGCGTCTCTGAAACTGAAAGGATCTGTTTGGAAAACACGCTGGATCCCGCGCGGTTATTAATAGCACTGGATCACAGATTACCTCATAAAACACACACACACTTTATCTCCAATAGTTAGTTTCTGTTGTTTTAAACACATTTTAGAATTGTGATTTTCCTTGCGGTTTATTGGATGTTAAAAGTATTATTTTGATGACATTTTTAAAGCTGTAATAAAAGTAGTTCCATTGGCGACTATGCTTACATTTAAACGTGCGCATTATTATGTAAGACCGGGTAATCTCAATTGAAATGTTTAAATACTGTATCATTGTGACACTCTCTAACCCCCTATTCATCAACAATGTCGCATCAGGTTCAGTTTATATTAAAAATGGATTTGCTTGGTTTCGGTTTTCTACGCGCTGCCATTGTTTCGTTTCTTTAAAGCGGCTGGCAGCGTCTGCGCCTCCCTCTTCTGAACCGTGCGGACTGTCCCTAGAATATGAACAGAAATCCCCAATAATATAAATAGAAATCCTCTATAATATGAATAGAAACCCTCTATGATATGAATATGAATATAAATCCCCTATGATATGAATCGTCTTCAAGCGTACCTCTTAATATCGCTTCCATCATTCTGCATGTTATTGAAGTTACACTAATCATTCTTCTCAGCGCTGCATGTCTCTGATATCGGCTCGTGTGATGGTGTTTTATTATTATTATTAATGTAATGTTATAAAGTGTATGACTGTATTGTCTCTGCTGATCCTAGCGTGCCATTCTGACTGCGTATCCCTGGGGTTTATAACCCTTTACATCATCACAGCTGCAGCTTCCACTGCTTTCACAGAAATCTTTCACTCTGCACTTTCATGTGTCTTATTGACTCCTATTGATAATTCCACGTTGTCAATAAAAGATGCAGCAGTCAAACTACACACAGCAGCACATGGAGGGGTCTGGTATATAAACAGGGGTGCACTGACATTAATACATAATAAACACATGTAAACTAACACTGTGCTCTGGTGCTGTGCAGGTGTATCTGCGGAATGTGCACAACCTGTGACTAGCTAATCTTCCTGGTAAGTAGTGATGCTGGTGCCCAGTCCTGCGTGCTGATTGGTTACAGACAGTCCCAGAGCCTGGGTGCTGTGTGCGGATGATCTCCTCTTCCCTCTCCCCTCCTCTCCTCCTCTGCTGTCCTCTCCTCTGCTGTCCTCTCCTCTCTTCTGCTCTACCTCCTCTCCTCTCCTCTCCTCTCCTCTCCTCTGCCTCTTGCTCTCTCAGGTGCAAACCTACACTGCAAAAACAACCTGGAGACACTCACCGCAATGAACTGAAACACAAAACAAAACTTACACTGCAAAAACAACCTGGAGACACTCACTGCAATGAACTGAAACACAAAACAAAACTAACACTGCAAAACAACCTGGAGACACTCACTGCAATGAACTGAAACACGAAGCAAAAACTTACACTGCAAAAACAACCTGAGACACTCACTGCAATGAACTGAAACACTAAACAAAACTTACACTGCAAAAACAACCTGGAGACACTCACTGCAATGAACTGAAACACTAAACAAAACTTACACTGCAAAAACAACCTGAGACACTCACTGCAATGAACTGAAACACAACACAAAACTTACACTGCAAAAAACAACCTGGAGACACTCACTGTAATGAACAGCGCTGCCCTGGAGAGACACTCAGAGATTCAGAGTAAATCCAGAGACTTCAACCTGACCCTCTCTCACTGTAATGAGCAGCGCTGCCCTGAGAGACACTCAGAGATTCAGAGTAAATCCAGAGACTTCAACCTGACCTCTCTCACTGTAATGAGCAGTGCTGCCCCGAGAGACACTCATAGATTCAGAGTAAATCCAGAGACTTCAACCTGACCCTCTCACTGTAATGAGCAGCGCTGCCCTGGAGAGACACTCAGAGATTCAGAGTAAATCCAGAGACTTCAACCTGACCCTCTCTCACTGTAATGAGCAGCGCTGCCCTGAGAGACACTCAGAGATTCAGAGTAAATCCAGAGACTTCAACCTGACCCTCTCTCACTGTAATGAGCAGCGCTGCCCTGGAGAGACACTCAGAGATTCAGAGTAAATCCAGAGACTTCAACCCTGACCTCTCTCACTGTAATGAGCAGCGCTGCCCTGGAGAGACACTCCATAGATTCAGAGTAAATCCAGAGACTTCAACCTGACCCTCTCTCACTGTAATGAGCAGCGCTGCCTGGAGAGACACTCAGAATTCAGAGTAAATCCAGAGACTTCAACCTGACCCTCTCACTGTAATGAGCAGCGCTGCCCTGGAGAGACACTCAGAGATTCAGAGTAAATCCAGAGACTTCAACCTGACCCCCTCTCACTGTAATGAGCAGCGCTGCCCTGGAGAGACACTCAGAGATTCAGAGTAAATCCAGAGACTTCAACCTGACCCTCTCTCACTGTAATGAGCAGCGCCACCCTGGAGAGACACTCAGAGATTCAGAGTAAATCCAGAGACTTCAACCTGACCTCTCTCATTGTAATGAGCAGCGCTGCCCTGGAGAGACACTCAGAGATTCAGAGTAAATCCAGAGACTTCAACCTGACCTCTCACTGTAATGAGCAGCGCTGCCCTGGAGAGACACTCAGAGATTCAGAGTAAATCCAGAGACTCAACCTGACCCTCTCACTGTAATGAGCAGCGCTGCCCTGAGAGACACCATAGATTCAGAGAAATCCAGAGACTTCAACCTGACCCTCTCTCACTGTAATGAGCAGCGCTGCCCTGGAGAGACACTCAGAGATTCAGAGTAAATCCAGAGACTTCAACCTGACCCTCTCACTGTAATGAGCAGCGCTGCCCTGAGAGACACTCAGAGATTCAGAGTAAATCCAGAGACTTCAACCTGACCCTCTCTCACTGTAATGAGCAGCGCTGCCTGGAGACACACTCAGAGATTCAGGAGTAAACCCAGAAACTTCAACCTGCCCCTCTCTCACTGTAATGAGCAGCACTGCCCTGGAGAGACACTCATAGATTCAGAGTAAATCCAGAGACTTCAACCTGACCCTCTCTCACTGTAATGAGCAGCGCTGCCCTTGAGAGACACTCATAGATTCAGAGTAAATCCAGAGACTTCAACCTGACCCTCTCTCACTGTAATGAGCAGCGCTGCCCTGGAGAGACACTCAGAGATTCAGAGTAAATCCAGAGACTTCAGTTCAATAGAAATAATACTAGTGAGATTGTATCTGGAGCTGTGTTTGCTTTATGAACTGCCCTGGTAATAACAGCAGCTTATTCCAATCTGAACACTGTGTTTCATTATGAGTTTGTTGCTTACCAATCCCAGGTGAAGTGCTCTGCACCCCCCACCCCCTCCCGTCCCACAGAAGAATTGTTAAAAGTTTATAAAACGGGTTTCCTGCCATTAATAAAAACTGAAGCACATTTGTTAACATATCAGCAGGCTTGTTGTTGAGAGCTGATACAATACAAAGCTCCCATTGAAATATATCTGTTAACCCTTTCAACACTGCAGACCTGTATTCAGGACGAGGAACTGCTCTGAAGAGAAGCACAAAGAGAAATCCACTCAGAATAGCAGAGCAGTGAATTCATCAAATATACTAACATGTGACTGTCTGTGCACTTTGCATTATTATAGTTTTCAGTGTAAGACACGGAAACCATGAGAATCCGTTGCATTTGCTGTGGTAGCGTAGTCTTTCTGTGGTTACTGAGAGAACTAAAAGAGATCAATTACTTTATTAATAGGACCCTTTATTACAGGTTATACTGTATGTCAGTGTGTGTGTGCGTATGTATTCCTCGTGTGTGTGTGTATTCCTCGTTTGTGTGTGTGTGTGTGTGTGTGTATTCCTCGTAGTGTGTGTGTGTATTGCTCGTGTGTGTGTGTCTCGTGTGTGTCTGTGTGTATTCCTCATTGTGGGTGTGTGTTCCTCATGTGTGTGTGTGTTCCTGTGTGTGTGTGTGTGTGTGTGTGTGTTCCTCGTGTGTGTGTGTGTTGCTTGTGTGTGTGTGTATTCCTTGTGTGTATTCTGTGTGTGTGTCTCGTGTCTGTGTGTTCCTTGTGTGGGTGTTCCTCGTGTGTGTGTGTATTCCTCGTGTGTGTTCCTCGTGTGTGTGTGTGTGTATTCCTCGTGTGTGTGTGTTCCTCGTGTGTGTGTGTATTGCTTGTGTGTGTGTGTGTCTCGTGTGTGTGTATTGCTCGTGTGTGTGTGTATTCCTTGTGTGTGTGTGTCTCGTGTGTGTGTGTGTGTGTATTCCTCATATGTATGTGTGTGTATTCCTCGTGTGTGTGTGTCTCGTGTGTGTATGTGTGTGTTCCTCATGTGTGTGTGTGTATTCCTCGTGTGTGTGTGTGTATTGCTCGTGTGTGTGTGTCTCGTGTGTGTGTGTGTGTATTGCTTGTGTGTGTGTTTGTGGATGTGTTGCTCGTGTGTGTGTGTATTCCTCGTGTGTGTGTGTATTGCTCTCGTGTGTCTCTGTGTCCCCTGTTTGTTACACACCCCTTGGCTGCAGCCCTGTCCCAAGCTCCTAACTAGCAGGGATGTGTTGGGCTCTCTTGAGTTTGTGGCACGCTGTTTGTGATGCTGTCACGCTGCCACAAACACAGAGCTGGGCTCGCTCCAGGACACGCCCGGCTCTTCACAAGAAACAAGCAAGTCAACACAGTCACATGACTGCAGCTGGAAAGTCCCAGTGCAATGTGCTTTCACTTTCTCCAGCGCTGCTGAGGCAGGGAGAGAGCGCCCCCTGCAGGTGCAGACCAGCGCTCTCGCTCTCTCTGGCTCAAGCAGTGAATCAGCAGAACCCGTCGCCATTTTGTGTAATCACAGAGCCTGCGTCAAGCATTAAAATGGAGGCTGGATGGGCGAGAGTCCAGTCCCAATAGCAGAGCTGCTTGTCTCCATTGTGTTCCTGAGAGCCCAGTACCAACAGCAGAGCTGCTCGTCTCCATTGTGTTCCTGAGAGTCAAGTCCCAATAGCAGAGCTGCTCGTCTCCATTGTGTTCCTGAGAGTCCAGTCCCAATAGCAGAGCTGCTCGTCTCCATTGTGTTCCTGAGAGCCCAGTCCCAATAGCAGAGCTGCTCGTCTCCATTGTGTTCCTGAGAGCCCAGTCCCAATAGCAGAGCTGCTTGTCTCCATTGTGTTCCTGAGAGTCCAGTCCCAATAGCAGAGCTGCTTGTCTCCATTGTGTTCCTGAGAGTCCAGTCCCAATAGCAGAGCTGCTCGTCTCCATTGTGTTCTGAGCTGAGAGTTTATCAGCTTGTTTATCTGCAAGCAGCTTCCCTGTTGTAATCACAATATCAACTAACAGCACCCAGGCTAGTGTCTCCCCTGAATCAGAAGCAATGTGCGCTCAGCTCAGGCTGTATGTGTCACAGACTCCTGAGCCCTGCTTTGCAATGTGCACTCAGCTCAGGCTGTATGTGTCACAGACTCCTGAGCCCTGCTTTGCAATGTGCACCAGCTCAGGCTGTATGTGTCACAGACTCCTGAGCCCTGCTTTGCAATGTGCACTCAGCTCAGGCTGTATGTGTCACAGACTCCTGAGCCCTGCTTTGCAATGTGCACTCAGCTCAGGCTGTATGTGTCACAGACTCCTGAGCCCTGCTTTGCAATGTGCACTCAGCTCAGGCTGTATGTGTCACAGACCCTGAGCCCTGCTTTGCAATGTGCACTCAGCTCAGGCTGTATGTGTCACAGACTCCTGAGCCCTGCTTTGCAATGTGCACTCAGCTCAGGCTGTGCTGTCCACAGGGTGCTGGCTGCTCACTGGGGACTCTGCCCTGGAAAGCCCCTGCGAGTTTGCTTTGCTGAGCAGGAGAAGCTGTGCTGCTTGTGTGTGGGAACAGCACCACCTACAGGCTTAATGCTCAGCTTTCTCATCACGACTTCTGGGAAATCAGAGCGAATCAATCACAGCCAGGTTGTTGCTATGGGCACAGTGAATCAAACTCAGCCAGGTTGTTGCTATGGGCACGGTGAATCAAGCTCAGCCAGGTTGTTGCTATGGGCACACAGTGGAGTTTACTCCTGGGGTGGGGTGCTGGTGTTTTGGGTGCGCTGCTCTGTAATAATGTGGCAGACGACCCAGAAACTGCTGCCTGCTCTCTGCAACCTTATACGGGCCGATACAAACCAGCCAGCAGGAATTACAGCAGAAATACTGTTTCATTGAGGAGAGACACCTGCACCCAGGCAAGATTTATTATAACAAGAACATAAGAAAAGTAACATACACCCCCCCTCACGACTGTGAATTAGAGCCATCAGTAACACACACCCCCCACCGACTGTGAATTAGAGCTATCAGTAACACACACCCCCGCGACTGTGAATTAGAGCTATCAGTAACACACACACCCCACGACTGTGAATTAAAGCTATCAGTAACACACACCCCCACGACTGTGAATTAGAGCTATCAGTAACACACACACCCCCACGACTGTGAATTAGAGCTATCAGTAACACACACACCCCCCACGACTGTGAATTAGAGCTATCAGTAACACACACACCCCCCGACTGTGAATTAGAGCCATCAAACACACACCCCAATGCTGTGAATTAGAGCTATCAGTAACACACACCCCCCACGACTGTGAATTAAAGCTATCAGTAACACACACCCCCGACTGTGAATTAGAGCTATCAGTAACACACACACCCCACGACTGTGAATTAGAGCTATCAGTAACACACACACCCCCACTTGTGAATTAGAGCTATCAGTAACACACACACCCCGCCCACTGTGAATTAGAGCTATCAGTAACACACACCCCCCACGACTGTGAATTAGAGCTATCAGTAACACACACACCCCCCCGACTGTGAATTAGAGCTATCGGTAACACACACCCCCCACGACTGTGAATTAGAGCTATCGGTAACACACACCCCGCGACTGTGAATTAGAGCTATCAGTAACACACCCCCCACGACTGTGAATTTGAGCTATCAGTAACACACACCCCCAATGACTGTGAATTAGAGCTATCAGTAACACACACCCCCCACGACTGTGAATTAGAGCTATCAGTAACACACACCCCCCCCCACGACTGTGAATTAGAGCTATCGGGGGGGGTGTCTTATAAAAGTATTTAAGAAAATCTTTAAAAAGTTGACCTCATTGCATTCATTTGAGCTTGTATTGTAGACGTTACAGTAAGGACATTCAGAACAGAAAATAGGAGGCACTTTTTTACACAGAGAATTGTGAGGGTCTGGAACCAACTCCCCAGTAATGTTGTTGAAGCTGACACCCTGGGATCCTTCAAGAAGCTGCTTGATGAGATTCAGGGATCAATAAGCTACTAACAACCAAACGAGCAAGATGGGCTGAATGGCCTCCTCTCGTTTGTAAACTTTCTTATGTTCTTATGAATTACAGCTATTAGTAACATACTGATTCCTGAACACAGCTCAGGAAAACATTCACTCACCATGCACTCGACTCTCAGCCAATGGGAGGGGCAGCATCACACGTCTCCGGGTAGAATACAGAAGCACAGGTCGAGTCTCTGAAACTGAAACAGATTTCAGAACCAATCAAATTGTCCCATGAAACAGTCCATTTTAATGATTCATCAAATAGATTCATATTAATAACCGCGGTCCACAAACAAACATGCTTTCAATGAAATCGTTTTTGTTTTTTGCTTTGTTTTTTAAACAGATTAGGTCCACATTATTATTAATTTGAAAACACTTTTTCCTTTTTCATTAAACAATTCAAAACTAATAAATATTAGTTTATATATGATTTTCATCATCTGTATTTGATACAGAACTAGATCATAGTTCAAATATTTATATTATAAAACAATCACATATCAATTCAAATGATAAAATCCCTTCACATTATGGCACTCACTAACTTACATACAAACACACAAACATGAAGGAGTGGGTCCCACTATCAGGTACAGATTCACAACACAGCCCAATCCCTGCTTCATTTCACAGCATTCTTCATAGTGTTTCATTATTGGTGCAGACCGTGTCCGAGCATCATGTGACACGACTGCAGATCCACCAAGCGACCCGCAAACGGACATGAAAACTGCAGAATAAAAGATACATGTGAGATCACTGCATGCTGATGTAAAGAACTGGAGTTTATCTTTATCAACATATGATTGTCTGTACACTCCATTCATGATGAGCTCTTCATTCAAGCTGCAAACTATATACTGTCATTGTATTTTTAAATTTTTTTTTGATGTGACTTTATAAAATATATGACTGTATTGCTCCTGTTGTTCTCAGTGTGTTCCCTCACTGCCCCAGACACACCATTACAACAGGATGCTGTTCTCAGTGTGTTCCCTCACTGCCCCAGACACACCATTACAACAGGATGCTGTTCTCAGTGTGTTCCCTCACTGTCCCAGACACACCATTACAACAGGATGCTGTTCTCAGTGTGTTCCCTCACTGTCCCAGGCACACCATTACAACAGGATGCTGTTCTCAGTGTGTTCCCTCGCTGTCCCAGACACACCATTACAACAGGATGCTGTTCTCAGTGTGTTCCCTCGCTGTCCCAGACACACCATTACAACAGGATGCTGTTCTCAGTGTGTTCCCTCACTGTCCCAGACACACCATTACAACAGGATGCTGTTCTCAGTGTGTTCCTCGCTGTCCCAGACACACCATTACAACAGGATGCTGTTCTCAGTGTGTTCCTCGCTGTCCCAGACACACCATTACAACAGGATGCTGTTCTCGAGTGTGTTCCCTCACTGTCCCAGACACACCATTACAACAGGATGCTGTTCTCCGTGTGTTCCCTCACTGTCCCAGACACCATTACAACAGGATGCTGTTCTCAGTGTGTTCCCCTCACTGCCCCAGACACACCATTACAACAGGATGCTGTTCTCAGTGTGTTCCCTCACTGTCCCAGACACCATTACAACAGGATGCTGTTCTCAGTGTGTTCCCTCACTGTCCCAGGCACACCATTACAACAGGATGCTGTTCTCAGTGTGTTCCCTCACTGCCCCAGGCACACCATTACAACAGGATGCTGTTCTCAGTGTGTTCCCTCACTGTCCCAGACACACCATTACAACAGGATGCTGTTCTCAGTGTGTTCCCTCACTGCTCCAGGCACACCATTACAACAGGATGCTGTTCTGTATTATCATCACTGTAAATTACTTAACCCTTTCTAACCCTTAAGGAAGTTGCACTTCCAACTTATTTCACAGAGAACAGAGACGCTGCAGTGTTTTCTCAGTGTTATTGAAATCCTGCTGCTCGTTCCCCTTCTTAATAAAATATGCAGATCAGGCAGACCTACAAATACCCACAATTAATGATAAAGACATGTAAACTAACACTGTGCTCAGGTGCTGTGAAGGTGTATCTGTGGAATGTGCAGAACCTGTGACTAGCTAATCTTCCTGGTAACTAGTGATGCTGGTGCCCAGTCCCTGCGTGCTGATTGGTTACAGACAGTCCCATAGCCTGGGTGCTGTGTGTGGATCCTCTCCTCTCCTCTCCTCTCCTCTGCTCTCCTCTCCTCTCCTCTCCTCTCCTCTCCTCTCTCCTCTCCCTCTGCTCTCCTCTCCTCTCCTCTCCTCTCCTCTGCTCTCCTCTCCTCTTCTCTCCTCTCCTCTGTCTCTTGCTCTCTCAGGTGCTGCAGTTTCAGTTTGAAGTTTGAAGCTGCTCCTGTGTGAGTCAGCAGGATGCAAACAGAGCAGAGCAGCGCCATACAACTCCACTGCAATGAACTGAAACACGGCAAAAACTTACACTGCAAAAAACAACCTGGAGACACTCACTGCAATGAACTGAAACACGAAGCAAAACTTACACTGCAAAAAACAACCTGGAGACACTCACTGCAATGAACTGAAACACAAAACAAAACTTACACTGCAAAAAACAACCTGGAGACACTCACTGTAATGAACTGAAACACGGCAAAACTTACACTGCAAAAACAACCTGGAGACACTCACTGCAATGAACTGAAACACAAAACAAAACTTACACTGCAAAAACAACCTGGAGACACTCACTGCAATGAACTGAAACACAGAACAAAACTTACACTGCAAAAACAACCTGAGACACTCACTGCAATGAACTGAAACACGAAGCAAAACTTACACTGCAAAAAACAACCTGGAGACACTCACTGCAATGAACTGAAACACAAAACAAAACTTACACTGCAAAAAACAACCTGGAGACACTCACTGCAATGAACTGAAACACAGAACAAAACTTACACTGCAAAAAACAACCTGGAGACACTCACTGCAATGAACTGAAACACAAAACAAAACTTACACTGCAAAAAACAACCTGGAGACACTCACTGCAATGAACTGAAACACAAAGCAAAACTAACACTGCAAAAAACAACCTGGAGACACTCACTGCAATGAACTGAAACACGAAGCAAAACTTACACTGCAAAAAACAACCTGGAGACACTCACTGCAATGAACTGAAACACGAAGCAAAACTTACACTGCAAAAAACAACCTGGAGACACTCACTGCAAATGAACTGAAACACAAAACAAAACTTACACTGCAAAAACAACCTGGAGACACTCACTGCAATGAACTGAAACACAAAGCAAAACTTACACTGCAAAAACAACCTGGAGACACTCACTGCAAATGAACTGAAACACGAAGCAAAACTTACACTGCAAAAAACAACCTGGAGACACTCACTGCAATGAACTGAAACACGAAGCAAAACTTACACTGCAAAAAACAACCTGGAGACACTCACTGCAATGAACTGAAACACAAAGCAAAACTAACACTGCAAAAAACAACCTGGAGACACTCACTGCAATGAACTGAAACACGAAGCAAAACTTACACTGCAAAAAACAACCTGGAGACACTCACTGCAATGAACTGAAACCTGCAAAACTTACACTGCAAAAAACAACCTGGAGACACTCACTGCAATGAACTGAAACACAAAACAAAACTAACACTGCAAAAAACAACCTGGAGACACTCACTGTAATGAGCAGCGCTGCCCTGGAGAGACACTCATAGATTCAGAGTAAATCCAGAGACTTCAACCTGACCTCTCTCACTGTAATGAGCAGCGCTGCCCTGAGAGACACTCAGAGATTCAGAGTAAATCCAGAGACTTCAACCTGACCCTCTCTCACTGTAATGAGCAGCTGCCCTGGAGAGACACTCATAGATTCAGAGTAAATCCAGAGACTTCAACCTGACCCCCTCTCACTGTAATGAGCAGCGCTGCCCTGGAGAGACACTCATAGATTCAGAGTAAATCCAGAGACTTCAACCTGACCCTCTCTCACTGTAATGAGCAGCTGCCCCTGGAGAGACACTCAGAGATTCAGAGTAAATCCAGAGACTTCAACCTGACCCTCTCTCACTGTAATGAGCAGCGCTGCCTGGAGAGACACTCATAGATTCAGAGTAAATCCAGAGACTTCAACCTGACCCCCTCTCACTGTAATGAGCAGCCCCTGGAGAGACACTCATAGATTCAGAGTAAATCCAGAGACTTCAGTGCAATAGGAATAATACTAGTGAGATTGTATCTGAGCTGTGTTTGCTTTATGAACAGCCCTGGTAATAACAGCAGCTTATTCCAATCTGAACACTGTGTTTCATTATGAGTTTGTTGCTTACCAATCCCAGGTGAAGTGCTCTGTACCCCCACCCCCTCCGTCCCTCAGCAGAATTGTTAAAAGTTTATAAAACGGGTTTCCTGCCATTAATAAAAAACTGAAGCACATTTGTTTACATATCAGCAGGCTTGTTGTTGAGAGCTGATACAATACAAAGCTCCATTGAAATATATCTGTTAACCCTTTCAACACTGCAGACCTGTATTCAGGACGAGGAACTGCTCTGAAGAGAAGCACAAAGAGAAATCCACTCAGAATAGCAGAGCAGTGAATTCATCAAATATACTAACATGTGACTGTCTGTGCACTTTGCATTATTATAGTTTTCAGTGTAAGACACGGAAACCATGAGAATCCGTTGCATTTGCTGTGCTAGCGTAGTCTTTCTGTGGTGACTGAGAGAACTAAAAGAGATCAATTACTTTGTTAACAGGACCCTTTATTACAGATTATACTGTATTTCAGTGTGTTTGTTTGTTTCCCTCGTGTATGTGTGTGTATCCCTTGTGTGTCTGTGTGTATCCCTCGTGTGTGTGTGTGAGTGTGTGCGTGTGTGTGCATGTGTATGTGTATTCCTCATGTGCATGTGTTTGTATTTCTCGTGTGTGTGTGTGTGTATTACTCATGTGTGTGCATCCCTCGTGTGTGTGTGTGTTCCTCGTGTGTGTGTGTATTGCTTGTGTGTGTGTGTATGTGTGTGTCTGTGTGTTCCTCGTCTGTGTGTGTCTCGTGTGTTTGTGTGTGTATTCCTCGTGTGTGTGTGTGTATTCTTTGTGTGTGTGTGTGTGTGTATTCCTCGTGTGTGTGTGTCTCGTGTGTGTGTGTGTGTATTCTTTGTGTGTGTGTGTGTATTCCTTGTGTGTGTGTGTGTGTGTTCCTCATGTGTGCGTGTATTCCTCGTGTGTGTGTTCCTCGTCTGTGTGTGTATTCCTTGTGAGTGTGTGTTCCTCGTGTGTGCGTGTATTCCTCGTTTGTGTGTTCCTCGTGTGTGTGTATTCCTTGTGTGTGTGTGTGTGTGTTCCTCGTTTGTGTGTATTCCTTGTGTGTGTGTGTGTTCCTCGTGTGTGTGTGTATTACTCGTGTGTGTGTGTTCCTCGTGTGTGTCTGTATTCCTTGTGTGTGTGTGTGTGTGTGTGTATTGCTCGTGTGTGTGTGTGTGTATTCCTCTTGTGTATGTGTGTGTATTCCTCATGTGTGTGTGTATTACTCGTGTGTGTCTCTGTGTCCCCTGTTTGTTACACACCCCTTGGCTGCAGCCCTGTCCTAAGCTCCTAACTAGCAGGGATGTGTTGGGCTCTCTTGAGTTTGTGGCACGCTGTTTGTGATGCTGTCACGCTGCCACAAACACAGAGCTGGGCTCGCTCCAGGACACGCCCGGCTCTTCACAAGAAACAAGCAAATCAACACAGTCACATGACTGCAGCTGGAAAGTCCCAGTGCAATGTGCTTTCACTTTCTCCAGCGCTGCTGAGGCAAGGAGATAGCGCCCCCTGCAGGTGCAGACCAGCGCTCTTGCTCTCTCTGGCTCAAGCAGTGAATCAGCAGAACCCGTCGCCATTTTGTGTAATCACAGAGCCTTCGTCAAGCATTAAAATGGCGTCTGGATGGGCGAGAGTCCAGTCCCAATAGCAGAGCTGCTATTCCTGAGAGCCCGGTCCCAATAGCAGAGCTGCTCGTCTCCATTGTGTTCCTGAGAGTTCAGTCCCAATAGCAGAGCTGCTCGTCTCCATTGTGTTCCTGAGAGTCCAGTCCCAATAGAAGAGCTGCTCGTCTCCATTGTGTTCCTGAGAGTCCAGTCCCAATAGCAGAGCTGCTCGTCTCCATTGTGTTCCTGAGAGCCCAGTCCCAATAGCAGAGCTGCTCGTCTCCATTGTGTTCCTGAGAGCCCAGTCCCAATAGCAGAGCTGCTTGTCTCCATTGTGTTCTGAGCTGAGAGTTTATCAGCTTGTTTATCTGCAAGCAGCTTCCCTGTTGTAATCACAATATCAACTAACAGCACCCAGGCTGTGTGCAGAACAAAAAAGCCTGCCAGCTCTTCTGTGTGACATGAATAGTGTCTCCCTGAATCAGAAGCAATGTGCACTCAGCTCAGACTGTATGTGTCACAGACTCCTGAGCCCTGCTTTGCAATGTGCACTCAGCTCAGGCTGTATGTGTCACAGACTCCTGAGCCCTGCTTTGCAATGTGCACTCAGCTCAGGCTGTATCTGTGACAGACTCCTGAGCCCTGCTTTGCAATGTGCACTCAGCTCAGGCTGTGTGTCACAGACTCCTGAGCCCTGCTCTGCAATGTGCACTCAGCTCAGGCTGTATGTGTCACAGAATCCTGAGCCCTGCTTTGCAATGTGCACTCAGCTCAGGCTGTATGTGTCACAGACTCCTGAGCCCTGCTTTGCAATGTGCACTCAGCTCAGGCTGTATGTGTCACATACTCCTGAGCCCTGCTTGCAATGTGCACTCAGTTCAGGCTGTATGTGTGACAGACTCCTGAGCCCTGCTGTGCAATGTGCACTCAGCTCAGGCTGTGTGTCACAGACTCCTGAGCCCTGCTTTGCAATGTGCACTCAGCTCAGGCTGTATGTGTCACAGACTCCTGAGCCCTGCTTTGCAATGTGCTCTCAGCTCAGGCTGTATGTGTCACAGACTCCTGAGCCCTGCTTTCACAATGTGCACTCAGCTCAGGCTGTATGTGTGACAGACTCCTGAGCCCTGCTTTGCAATGTGCGCTCAGCTCAGGCTGTATGTGTCACAGACCCCTGAGCCCTGCTTTGCAATGTGCGCTCAGCTCAGGCTGTATGTGTCACAGACTCCTGAGCCCTGCTTTGCAATGTGCACTCAGCTCAGGCTGTATGTGTCCAAGACTCCTGAGCCCTGCTTTGCAATGTGCACTCAGTTCAGTCTGTGCTGTCCACAGGGTGCTGGCTGCTCAGTGGGGACTCTGCCCTGGAAAGCCCCTGCGAGTTTGCTTTGCTGAGCTGAACAGGAGGAGCTGTGCTGCTTGTGTGTGGCAACAGCACCACCTACAGGCTTAATGCTCAGCTTTCTGATCACATGGCTTCTGGGAAATCAGAGTGAATCAAGCTCAGCCAGGTTGTTGCTATGGGCACAGTGAATCAAGCTCAGCCAGGTTGTTGCTATGGGCACGGTGAATCAAGCTCAGCCAGGTTGTTGCTATGGGCACAGTGAATCAAGCTCAGCCAGGTTGTTGCTATGGGCACGGTGAATCAAGCTCAGCCAGGTTGTTGCTATGGGCACGCAGTGGAGTACACTCCTGGGGTGGGGTGCTGGTGTTTTGGGTGCGTTGCTCTGTAATAATGTGGCAGACGAACAAGAAACTGCTGCCTGCTCTCTGCAACTTTATACAGGCCAATGGAAACCAGCCAGCAGGAAGCACAGCAGAAATACTGTTTCATTGAGGAGATCCACCTGCACCCAGGCAAGATTTATTATAACAAGAACATAAGAAAAGTAACATACACCCCCCACGACTGTGAATTAGAGCTATCAGTAACACACACACCCCCACGACTGTGAATTAGAGCTATCAGTAACACACACACACCCTCGACTGTGAATTAGAGCTATCAGTAACACACACACCCCCACGACTGTGAATTAGAGCTATCAGTAACACACACACACACCCACGACTGTGAATTAGAGCTATCAGTAACACCCCCCCACAACTGTGAATTAGAGCTATCAGTAACACACACCCCGAATGTGAATTAGAGCTATCAGTAACACACCCCCCACTGTGAATTAGAGCTATCAGTAACACACCCCCGACTGTGAATTAGAGCTATCAGTAACACACACCCCACGACTGTGAATTAGAGCTATCAGTAACACACACACACACCCACGACTGTAGATTAGAGCTATCAGTAACACACACCCCCACGACTGTGAATTAGAGCTATCAGTAACACACCCCCCCACTGTGAATTAGAGCTATCAGTAACACCCCCCACGACTGTGAATTAGAGCTATCAGTAGCACACACCCCCACGACTGTGAATTAGAGCTATCAGTAACACACACCCCCTACGACTGTGAATTAGAGCTATCAGTAACACACCCCCCCCGACTGTGAATTAGAGCTATCAGTAACACACACCCCATGCGACTGTGAATTAGAGCTATCAGTAACACCCCCCACGACTGTGAATTAGAGCTATCAACACCCCCCCGACTGAGAATTAGAGCTATCAATAACCACAATTCCCCCGACTGTGAATTAGAGCTATCAGTAACACACACACACCCAACACTGTGAATTAGAGCTATCAGTAACAAACACCCCCCACGACTGTGAATTACAGCTATCAGTAACACACACACCCCCCACGACTGTGAATTAGAGCTATCAGTAACAACACCCCGACTGTGAATTAGAGCTATCAGTAACACCCCCCCCACTGTGAATTACAGCTATCAGTAACACACACACCCCCACTGTGAATTAGAGCTATCAGGTACACACACCCGCACGACTGAGAATTAGAGCTATCGTAACACACACACCCCACGCTGTGAATTAGAGCTATCAGTAACACACACCCCCCGACTGAATTAGAGCTATCGGTAACACACACCCCCGACTGTGAATTAGAGCTATCGGTAACACACACCCCCGCGACTGTGAATTAGAGCTATCAGTAACACACCCCCGACTGAGAGAATTAGAGGCTATCAGTAGTACACACACACCCGACTGTGAATTAGAGCTATCAATAACACACCCCGACTGTGAATTAGAGCTATCAGTAACACACACCCCCACGACTGTGAATTAGAGCTATCGGTAACACACCCCCGCGACTGTGAAGATTGCTATCAGTAACACGCCCCCACGACTGTGAATTAGAGCTATCGGTAACACACACACCCCGACTGGCCGTTAGAGCTATCAGTAACACACACACACACCCACGACTGTGAATTAGAGCTATCAGTAACACACACCCCCGCTGTGAATTAGAGCTATCAGTAACACACACCCCCCAGACTGTGAATTAGAGCTATCAGTAACACCCCCCACGACTGTGAATTAGAGCTATCAGTAGCACACACACCCACTGTGAATTAGAGCTATCAGTAACACACACACCCCCACGACAATAATTAGAGCTATCGGTGCTTACACACCCCCCCCTGTGAATTAGAGCTATCAGTAACACACACCCCACCGCGACTGGCAATTAGAGCTATCAGTAACACACCCCCACGACTGTAATTCAGAATTATCAGCAACACCCCCCACGACTGAGAATTAGAGCTATCAGTAACACACCCCCCCGACTGTGAATTAGAGCTATCAGTAACACACACACACCTACCCCACGACTGTGAATTAGAGCTATCAGTAACAAACACCCCGACTGTGAATTACAGCTATCAGTACACACACCCCCGCGACTGTGAATTAGAGCTATCAGTAACACCCCCCCGACTGTGAATTAGAGCTATCAGTAACACCCCACCCCCCACTGAATTACAGCTATCAGTAACACACCCCCACCCACTGTGAATTAGGCTATCAGTAACACAATCACGACTGAGGGTGGAGCTATCAGTGGCACACACACCCCCACGACTGTGAATTAGAGCTATCAGTGACACACACCCCACGACTGTGAATTAGGCTATCAGTAACACACACCCCCCCACGACTGTGAATTAGAGCTATCGGTAACACACACCCCCCACGACTGTGAATTAGAGCCATCAGTAACCACACCCCCACGATTGAGAATTGAGCTATCGGTACACACACCCACGATAGAATATCAGTACACACACCCCCGACTGGTGAATTAGGCTATCGGTAACACACACCCCCGACTGTGAATTAGAGCTATCGAAACACACACACCCCCACGACTGAATTAGAGCTATCAGTAACACACCCCTACTGACTGTGAATTAGAGGCTATCGGTAACGCACACCCCACGACTGTGAATTAGGAGCCTATCGGTAACACACACCCCCCAATTACTGGAGAATTAGAGCTATCAGTAGTACACACACACACTGTGAATTAGAGCTATCAGTAAGACACACCCCCCGACTGTGAATTAGAGCTATCAGTAACACACACACACCCACGACTGTGAATTAGAGTCTATCACCCCCCACTGTGAATTAGAGCTATCAGTAACACACACACCCCCACGACCGTGAATTAGAGCTATCAGTAACACACACACCCCACGACTGTGAATTAGAGCTATCAGTAACACACACACCCCACGACTGTGAATTAGAGCTCTCAGTAACACACCCCCCACTGTGAATTAGAGCTATCGGTAACACACACACCCACCCCTCACTGTGAATTTGAGCTATCAGTAACACACACACCCCACGACTGTGAATTAGAGCTATCAGTAACACACACACCCCCACGACTGTGAATTAGAGCTATCAGTAACACACACACCCCACGACTGTGAATTAGAGCTATCAGTAACACACACACCCCACTGTGAATTAGAGCTATCAGTAACATGAAGGGGGAACTTTTTACTTTTTTTAATATTTGTAAAATATTTTAAAACAACTAGCCCTGCACATGACCCTTTGCGTTCCCAAGTCCAGTACTGCACACGGAGCCGATGTGCTTCTGTGGTGTAATGATTGTGTATCCAGGCGCTGTCAAACACTTCCTTTCACACAATGATTTCAACTTTCGCATTTCATATTTTACTACACCAAAAAGATGAAAAAAAGGCAGAGCAATTTTATGTATTTTTTAAAAAGACTTTTAAAAACTTTAAAAGAACCCTAAAGTTGCACAATATTTACCACAGTATGAATTATTCTATTATTAAGATCTATAATTTGCTCAAAACAACGTGATGCAGCAGTTTGTTAGAAAAATTGTATCGTGTAAAATAAATAAAGTTCTTTCTTCAGCTGGTGGTAAACACAATTAGAAATGATCCGTTATATTGCTTAAAAATACTATATATATTTACCAATACAGGCTATTAGTTAAGAGAGAGATGAGTGGTTTATTTCTGGCACAGGATAAATAAAATAGTGTATAGCAACACCATTAAAATGTAGTTTATGCTAAAACGTATGTTATTTGATGTTAAGTAAACTTCTGATTAATGACTATTACATGGAGTTTGTACAAAAATATATTTATTCACTTACCTAAAAAAAAGTTTGAATACTGTAAATAACTTAAAACATCTACTTTGAGAAAGAGTAAACTATCCTGCTGCAGATTTTAATTGACATATTGAAACTTCTACGCGTCGTTGACAATTTCCTTCAAACCCATTATAAAAATACTGTATCGGTTGAAATGATCTTCCCTCAGACACTGCTAAGATTGCAAGTATCATTGCTTGGTTTAGACTACAGTAAACTACAAAGTCGGATGAATGTGGTACCGGGGGCAGCGGGGACATACCAATCCTTCCCCAGGGCCCATGACGGCTCTCGCGGCCCTGGCTGTGGTAACAATTGGTATCTCTTGAATATCATGTATTGGCAGTGAGTTTATCATATTACATTGAGAGTCATCTTGATCATTTTGACTCTCAATGTAATATGAAAACTTCTGCAACAAAAATACTCCTCCAGTCCTTTCTTAGAAACTCAATGTATCTTCCATGGGTCTGCCTCCCCTTATATTTAAAACCAAAGTCCAGGCTGGGTGCTAATATGAGTCAGGGAGGACAGTGCAGGCTGGGTGCTAATATGAATCAGGGAGGACAGTGCAGACTGGGTGCTAATATGAGTCAGGGAGGACAGTGCAGGCTGGGTGCTAATATGAATCAGGGAGGACAGTGCAGGCTGGGTGCTAATATGAATCAGGGAGGACAGTGCAGACTGGGTGCTGATATGAATAAGGGAGGACAGTGCAGACTGGGTGCTAATATGAATAAGGGAGGACAGTGCAGGCTGGGTGCTGATATGAATAAGGGAGGACAGTGCAGACTGGATGCTAATATGAATAAGGGTGGACAGTGCAGACTGGGTGCTAATATGAATAAGGGAGGACAGTGCAGACTGGGTGCTGATATGAATAAGGGAGGACAGTGCAGACTGGGTGCTAATATGAATAAGGGAGGACAGTGCAGGCTGGGTGCTAATATGAATCAGGGAGGACAGTGCAGACTGGGTGCTGATATGAATAAGGGAGGACAGTGCAGACTGGGTGCTAATATGAATAAGGGAGGACAGTGCAGACTGGGTGCTAATATGAATCATTGAGGACAGTGCAGGCTGGGTGCTAATATGAATCAGGGAGGACAGTGCAGGCTGGGTGCTAATATGAATAAGGGAGGACAGTGCGGGCTGGGTGCTGATATGAATAAGGTGGATAGTGCAGGCTGGGTGCTAATATGAATCAGGGAGGACAGTGCAGACTGGGTGCTGATATGAATAAGGGAGGACAGTGCAGACTGGGTGCTAATGAATAAGGGAGGACAGTGCAGGCTGGGTGCTAATATGAATAAGGGAGGACAGTGCAGACTGGATGCTAATATGAATAAGGAGGACAGTGCAGACTGGATGCTAATATGAATAAGGAGGACAGTCCAGGCTGGGTGCTAATATGAATAAGGGAGGACAGTGCCGACTGGTGCTAATATGAATAAGGGAGGACAGTGCAGACTGGGGCTATATCAATGTGATATCCAGTATATTAGGAGATGCAGATGATATAAAGTAAGCTGTAAAGTACAATCTATAGGTCTTGATGATGTGAACTTATTGTTTCTAGAGTGTTTAAAGTACAACAGCAATGCATTTGAGAGTTTAACTACCAGAGATCCTTTATTTGTGTTCTTAAGGCATGTATTGTACTTATTGCTGAGCAGTGAAGACACTGTTACAGATCCATTAATAAAACGCGTGTGTGATCTTGTGTTGCTTGTATCAGTGCCGCTGTGTTGTGTGATCTTGTGTTGCTTGTATCAGTGCGGCTGTCGTTGAGTTGCTTGTATTAGCAGGTGCAGCTGTGTTGTGTGATCTTGTGTTGTTTGTATCAGTGCAGCTGTTGTGATCTTGTGTTGCTTGTATCAGTGCCGCTGTGTTGTGTGATCTTGTGTTGCTTGTAACGGTATCAGTGCAGCTGTGTTGTGTGATCTTATGATGTTCAGTTGTGTTATCTTGTGTTTGCTTGTATCAGTGCAGCTGTGTTGTGTGATCTTGTGTTGCTTGTATCAGTGCAGCTGTGTTGTGATCTTGTGTTGCTTGTATCAGTGCAGCTGTGTTGGTAGCGATCTTGTGTTTATCAGTGCCGCTGTGTTGTGTGATCTTGTGTTTTTTATCAATGCAGCTGTGTTGTGTGATCTTGTGTTGCTTGTATCAGTGCAGTGTGTTGTGTGATCTTGTGTTGCTTGTGCATCTTGTGTTCCATCAGTGCGGCTGTGTTGTGTGATCTTGTGTTGCTTGTATCAGTGCAGCTGTGTTGGTAATGATCTTGTGTTTGCTTGTATCAGTTACGGCTGTGTTGTGTGATCTTGTGTTGTCAGTGCGGCTGTGTTGTGTGATCTTGTGTTGCCGAATTGCAGCTGTGTTGTGTGATCTTGTGTTGCTTGTATCAGTGCAGCTGTGTTGTGTGATCTTGTGTTTGCTTGTATCAGTGCAGCTGTGTTTGTATCTTGTGTTGCATCAATTGAAGCTGTGTTGTGTGATCTTGTGTTGCTTGTATCCAGTGCAGCTGTGTTGTGTGATCTTGTGTTGCTTGTATCAGTGCAGCTGTGTTTGTGTGATCTTGTGTTGTCTTGTAATCAGTGCAGCTGTGTTGTGTGATCTTGTGTTGCTTGTATCAGTGCGGCTGTGTTGTGTGATCTTGTGATGCTTGTATCAGTGCAGCTGTGTTGTGTGATCTTGTATCCAGTGCAGCTGTGTTGGTAATCTTGTATCAGTGCAGCTGTGTTGTGTGATCTTGTGTTGCTTGTATCAGTGCAGCTGTGTTGTGTGATCTTGTGTTGCTTATATCGCATTACGGCGCTGTGTTGTGTGATCTTGTGTTTGCGTTATCAGTGCAGCTGTGTTGTGTGATCTTGTATTGCTTTTTATTGTGATCAGTGCAGCTGTGTTGTGTGATCTTGTGTTGCTTGTATCAGTGCAGCTGTGTTGTGTGATCTTGTGTTGCTTGTATCAGTGCAGCTGTGTTGTGTGATCTTGTGTTGCTTGTATCAGTGCAGCTGTGTTGTGTGATCTTGTGTTGCTTTGTATCAGTGCAGCTGTGTTGTGTGATCTTGTGTTGCTTGTATCAGTGCAGCTGTGTGATCTTGTGTTTGATCTTGTGTTGGTATTGCTTGTGTTGCTTGTATCAGTGCAGCTGTGTTGTGTGATCTTGTGTTGCTTGTATCGAATTTTGTGTGTTGTGTATCTTGTGTTGCTTGTATCAGTGCAGCTGTGTTGTGTGATCTTGTGTTGCTTGGCATCAGTGCCGCTGTGTTGTGTGATCTTGTGTTTGCTTGTATCAGTGCAGCTGTGTTGTGATCTTGTGTTTGCTTGTGGTGCTTGTTGTGTGATCTTGTGTTTGCTTGTATCGTGCAGCTGTGTTGTGTGATCTTGTGTTGCTTGTATCAGTTGCAGCTGTGTTGTGTGATCTTGTTGCTTTTGTATCAGTGCAGCTGTGTTGTGTGATTTGTGTGATCTGCAGCTGTGTTGTGTTTTGTATTTGCATCGTGCAGCTGTGTTGTGTGATCTTGTGTTGCTTGTATCAGTGCAGCTGTGTTGTGTGATCTTGTGTTGCTTTTATCAGTGCAGCTGTGTTGTGTGATCTTGTGTTGCTTGTATCAGTGCAGCTGTGTGTTGTGTGATCTTGTGTTGCTTGTATCAGTGCAGCTGTGTTTGGTAATGATCTTGTGTTGTGTGATCTTGTGTTGCTTGTATCAGTGCAGCTGTGTTTGTGTGATCTTGTGTTGCTTGTATCAGTGCAGCTGTGTTGTGTGATCTTGTGTTGCTTGTATCAGTGCAGCTGTGTTGTGTGTGATCTTGTGTTGCTTTTGTATCAGTGCAGCTGTGTTGTGTGATCTTGTGTTGCTTGTATCAGTTGCAGCTGTGTTGTGTGATCTTGTTGATGTGCTGTGTTGTGTGATCTTGTGTTGCTTGTATCAGTGGCTGTGTTGTGTGATCTTGTGTTGCTTGTATCAGTGCAGCTGTGTTGTGTGATCTTGTGTTGCTTGTATCAATTGCGGCTGTGTTGTGTGATCTTGTGTTGCTTGTATCAATTGCAGCTGTGTTGTGTGATCTTGTATTGCTTGTTGTGTGATCATTGTTGCTTATCCAGTGCAGCTGTGTTGTGTGATCTTGTATTGCTTGTATCAGTGCGGCTGTGTTGTGTGATTCTTGTATTGCTTTATCATGCGGCTGTGTTGTGTGATCTTTGTGTTGCTTGTATCAGTGCAGCTGTGTTGTGTGATCTTGTGTTGCTTGTATCAGTGCAGCTGTGTTGTGTGATCTTGTGTTGCTTGTATCAGTGCAGCTGTGTTGTGTGATCTTGTGTTGCTTGTATCAGTGCCGCTGTGTTGTGTGATCTTGTCTTGCTTGTATCAGTGCAGCTGTGTTGTGTGATCTTGTGTTGCTTGTATCCAGTACACATGTGCAGCTGTGTTGTGTGATCTTGTGCAGTGCAGCTGTGTTGTGTGATCTTGTGTTGCTTGTATCGAATTGGCTGGATCTTGTGTTGCTTGTATCCAGTGCAGCTGTGTTGTGTGATCTTGTGTTGCTTGTATCAGTGCAGCTGTGTTGTGTGATCTTGTGTTGCTTGTATCAGTGCAGCTGTGTTGTGTGATCTTGTGTTGCTTGTATCAGTGCAGCTGTGTTGTGTGATCTTGTGTTGCTTGTATCAGTGCAGCTGTATTTGTGTGATCTTGTATTGCTTTTGTATCAATGCAGCTTATTGTGTCTTGTGTTGCTTGTATCAGTGCAGCTGTGTTGTGTGATCTTGTGTTGCTTGTATCAGTGCAGCTGTGTTGTGATCTTGTGTTGCTTGTATCAGTGCAGCTGTGTTGTGATCTTTGTGTTGCTTGTATCAGTGCAGCTGTGTTGTGATCTTGTGTTGT
>CM072698.1:9274117-9331009 GCA_036884735.1 Huso huso | reverse complement strand
TGTGGGGTGGTGATGGTGGCTATCGATGCTGTAGTGTTACTCTGTTGGTGTGAGTGTGACAGATGGTAAGCTGTCGATGCTGCAGTGTTACTCTGTGAGGTGAGTGATAGATGGTAAGCTGTCGATGCTGCAGTGTTACTCTGTGAGGTGTGAGTGATAGATGGTAAGCTGTCGATGCTGTAGTGTTACTCTGTCTGTGAGGGTGTGAGTGATAGATGGTAAGCTGTCGTATGCTGTAGTGTTACTCTGTGAGGTGTGGTGAGTGATAGATGGTAAGCTGTCGATGCTGCAGTGTTACTCTGTCTGTGAGGTGTGAGTGATAGATGGTAAGCTGTCGATGCTGTAGTGTTACTCTGTGAGGTGTGGAGGATAGATGGTAACCTGTCGATGCTATAGTGTTACTCTGTGAGGTGTGGTGATAGATGGTAAGCTGTCGATGCTGTAGTGTTACTCTGTGTGGTGAGGATAGATGGTAACCTGTGAGGTGTGGTGATAGATGGTAAGCGATGCTGTGAGTGTTACTCTGTGAGGTGTGTGTGAGTGATAGATGGTAAGCTGTCGATGCTGTAGTGTTGTGTTACTCTCTGTGAGGTGTGAGGATAGATGGTAACCTGTCGATGCTGTAGTGTTACTCTGTGAGGTGTGTGAGTGTGATAGATGGTGTTGTCGATGCTGTAGTGTTACTCTGTGAGGTGTGAGTGATAGATGGTAAGCTCTCGATGCTGTAGTGTTACTCTGTCTGAGGTGTGTGATAGATGATAAGATGTCGATGCTGCAGTGTTACTCTGTGGTGTGAGTGATAGATGGTAAGCTGTCGATGCTCTGTGAGTGTTACTCTGTGAGGTGTGAGTGATAGATGGTAAGCTGTCGATGCTGCAGTGTTACTCTGTGAGGTGTGGTGATAGATGGTAAGCTGTCGATGCTGCGTGTTACTCTGTGAGGTGTGGTGATAGATGGTAAGCTGTCGATGCTGCAGTGTTACTCTGTGAGGTGTGAGTGATAGATGGTAAGCTGTCGATGCTGTAGTGTTACTCTGTGAGGTGTGAGTGATAGATGGTAAGCTGTCGATGCTGTAGTGTTACTCTGTGGGTGTGTGATAGATGATAAGCTGTCGATGCTGCAGTGTTACTCTGTGGGTGTGAGTGATAGATGGTAAGCTGTCGATGCTGTAGTGTTACTCTGTGAGGTGTGAGTGATAGATGGTAAGCTGTCGATGCTGCAGTGTTACTCTGTGGTGTGAGTGATAGATGGTAAGCTGTCGATGCTGTAGTGTTACTCTGTGAGGTGAGAGTGATAGATGGTAAGCTGTCGATGCTGCAGTGTTACTCTGTGAGGTGTGAGTGATAGATGGTAAGCTGTCGATGCTGTAGTGTTACCTGTGAGGTGTGGAGTGATAGATGGTAAGCTGTCGATGCTGTAGTGTTACCTGTGAGGTGTGAGTGATAGATGGTAAGCTGTCGATGCTGTAGTGTTACTCTGTGAGGTGAGTGATAGATGGTAAGCTGTCGATGCTGTAGTGTTACTCTGTGAGGTGTGAGTGATAGATGGTAAGCTGTCGATGTTGCAGTGTTACTCTGTGAGGTGGAGTGATAGATGGTAAGCTGTCGATGCTGTAGTGTTACTCTGTGAGGTGTGAGTGATAGATGGTAAGCTGTCGATGCTGCAGTGTTACTCTGTGAGGTGTGTGAGTGATAGATGGTAAGCTGTCGATGCTGTAGTGTTACTCTGTGAGGTGTGAGTGATAGATGGTAAGCTGTCGATGCTGTAGTGTTACTCTGTGAGGTGAGAGTGATAGATGGTAAGCTGTCGATGCTGCAGTGTTACTCTGTCTGTGAGGTGTGAGTGATAGATGGTAAGCTGTCGATGCTGCAGTGTTACTCTGTGAGGTGTGAGTGATAGATGGTAAGCTGTCGATGCTGCAGTGTTACTCTGTGAGGTGTGTGAGTGATAGATGGTAAGCTGTCGATGCTGTAGTGTTACTCTGTGAGGTGTGAGGATGTGGTAGTGATAGATGGTAAGCTGTCGATGCTGCAGTGTTACTCTGTGAGGTGTGTTACCTGTCTGTGAGTGATAGATGGTAAGCTGTCGATGCTGTAGTGTTACTCTGTGAGGTGTGTGAGTGATAGATGGTAAGCTGTCGTAGCTGTAGTGTTACTCTGTGATGTGTGAGTGATAGATGGTAAGCTGTCGATGCTGCAGTGTTACTCTGTCTGTGAGGTGTGAGTGATAGATGGTAAGCTGTCGATGCTGTAGTGTTACTCTGTGAGGTGTGGTGATAGATGGTAAGCTGTCGATGCTGCAGTGTTACTCTGTGGTGTGAGGGAGTGATAGATGGTGTTGTCGATGCTGCAGTGTTACCGATCTGTGAGGTGTGAGTGATAGATGGTAAGCTGTCGATGCTGTAGTGTTACTCTGTGAGGTGTGAGTGATAGATGGTAGGCTGTCGATGCTGCAGTGTTACTCTGTCTGTGAGGTGTGAGTGATAGATGGTAAGCTGTCGATGCTGTAGTGTTACTCTGTGAGGTGTGAGTGATAGATGGTAAGCTGTCGATGCTGTAGTGTTACTCTGTGAGGTGTGAGTGATAGATGGTAAGCTGTCGATGCTGTAGTGTTACTCTGTAAGGTGTGAGTGATAGATGGTAACCTGTCGATGTTATAGTGTTACTCTGTGAGGTGTGAAGTGATAGATGGATGGCTGTGAGGTCGTTAATGCTGTAGTGTTACTCTGTGAGGTGTGAGTGATAGATGGTAAGCTGTCGATGCTGTAGTGTTACTCTGTGAGGTGTGTGATAGATGGTAGCTGTCGATGCTGTAGTGTTACTCTGTGAGGTGAGAGTGATAGATGGTAAGCTGTCGATTCTGCAGTGTTACTCTGTGAGGTGTGAGTGATAGATGGTAAGCTGTCGATGCTGCAGTGTTACTCTGTGAGGTGTGAGTGATAGATGGTAAGCTGTCGATGCTGTGGAGTGTTACTCTGTCTGTGAGGTGTGAGTGATAGATGGTAAGCTGTCGATGCTGTAGTGTTACTCTGTGAGGTGTGAGTGATAGATGATAAGCTGTCGATGCTGTAGTGTTACTCTGTCTGTGAGGTGTGAGTGATAGATGGTAAGCTGTCGATGCTGCAGTGTTACTCTGTGAGGTGTGAGTGATAGATGGTAAGCTGTCGATGCTGTAGTGTTACTCTGTGAGGTGTGAGTGATAGATGATAAGCTGTCGATGCTGCAGTGTTACTCTGTGAGGTGTGAGTGATAGATGGTAAGCTGTCGATGCTGTAGTGTTACTCTGTGAGGTATGTGAGTGATAGATGGTAAGCTGTCGATGCTGTAGTGTTACTCTGTAAGGTGTGAGTGATAGATGGTAAGCTGTCGATGTTATAGTGTTACTCTGTGAGGTGTGTGAGTGATAGATGGTAAGCTGTCGATGCTGTAGTGTTACTCTGTGAGGTGAGTGATAGATGGTAAGCTGTCGATGCTGTAGTGTTACTCTGTGAGGTGTGTGAGTGATAGATGGTAAGCTGTCGATGCTGTAGTGTTACTCTGTGAGGAGAGAGTGACAGATGGTAAGCTGTCGATGCTGCAGTGTTACTCTGTGAGGTGTGAGTGATAGATGGTAAGCTGTCGATGCTGCAGTGTTACTCTGTGAGGTGTGAGTGATAGATGGTAAGCTGTCGATGCTGTAGTGTTACTCTGTCTGTGAGGTGTGAGTGATAGATGGTAAGCTGTCGATGCTGTAGTGTTACTCTGTGAGGTGTGAGTGATAGATGGTAAGCTGTCGATGCTGCAGTGTTACTCTGTCTGTGAGGTGTGAGTGATAGATGGTAAGCTGTCGATGCTGTAGTGTTACTCTGTAAGGTGTGAGTGATAGATGGTAACCTGTCGATGCTATAGTGTTACTCTGTGAGGTGTGAGTGATAGATGGTAAGCTGTCGATGCTGTAGTGTTACTCTGTGTGGTGTGAGTGATAGATGGTAACCTGTCGATGCTGTAGTGTTACTCTGTGAGGTGTGTGAGTGATAGATGGTAAGCTGTAGCCTGTCGATGCTGTAGTGTTACTCTGTGAGGTGTGAGTGATAGATGGTAACCTGTCGATGCTGTAGTGTTACTCTGTGAGGTGTGTGAGTGATAGATGGTAAGCTGTCGATGCTGTGAGTGTTACTCTGTGAGGTGAGGTGATGAGATGGTAAGCTCTCGATGCTGTAGTGTTACTCTATGAGGTGTGTGGTGATAGATAATAAGATGTCGATGCTGCAGTGTTACTCTGTGAGGTGTGAGTGATAGATGGTAAGCTGTCGATGCTGTAGTGTTACTCTGTGAGGTGTGGTGATAGATGGTAAGCTGTCGATGCTGCAGTGTTACTCTGTGAGGTGTGAGTGATAGATGGTAAGCTGTCGATGCTGCAGTGTTACTCTGTGAGGTGTGGTGATAGATGGTAAGCTGTCGATGCTGCAGTGTTACTCTGTGAGGTGTGAGTGATAGATGGTAAGCTGTCGATGCTGTGAGTGTTACTCTGTGAGGTGTGAGTGATAGATGGTAAGCTGTCGATGCTGTAGTGTTACCTCTGAGGTGTGTGAGTGATAGATGATAAGCTGTCGATGCTGCAGTGTTACTCTGTGAGGTGTGGTGATAGATGGTAAGCTGTCGATGCTGTAGTGTTACTCTGTGAGGTGGAGTGATAGATGGTAGCTGTTGATGCTGCAGTGTTACTCTGTGAGGTGTGAGTGATAGATGGTAAGCTGTCGATGCTGTAGTGTTACTCTGTGAGGTGAGATGATAGATGGTAGCTGTCGATGCTGCAGTGTTACTCTGTGAGGTGGGTGATAGATGGTGGCTGTCGATGCTGTGATGTTACTCTGTGTGAGGTGTGAGTGATAGATGGTAAGCTGTCGATGCTGTAGTGTTACTCTGTGAGGTGTGAGTGATAGATGGTAAGCTGTCGATGCTGTAGTGTTACTCTGTGAGGTGTGAGTGATAGATGGTAGCTGTCGATGCTGTAGTGTTACTCTGTGAGGTGTGGATGATAGATGGTAGCTGTCGATGCTGCAGTGTTACTCTGTGAGGTGTGAGTGATAGATGGTAAGCTGTCGATGCTGTGGTGTTACTCTGTGAGGTGTGAGTGATAGATGGTGTTGCTGTCGATGCTGCAGTGTTACTCTGTGAGGTGTGTGAGTGATAGATGGTAAGCTGTCGATGCTGTAGTGTTACTCTGTGAGGTGTGAGTGATAGATGGTAAGCTGTCGATGCTGTAGTGTTACTTTCTGTGAGGTGAGAGTGATAGATGGTAGCTGTCGATGCTGCAGTGTTACTCTGTCTGTGAGGTGTGTGATAGATGGTAAGCTGTCGATGCTGCAGTGTTACTCTGTGAGGTGTGAGATAGATGGTAAGCTGTCGATGCTGCAGTGTTACTCTGAGGTGTGTGAGTGATAGATGGTAAGCTGTCGATGCTGTAGTGTTACTCTGTGAGGTGTGAGTGATAGATGGTGTTGCCGATGCTGTAGTGTTACTCTGTGAGGTGTGAGTGATAGATGGTAAGCTGTCGATGCTGCAGTGTTACTCTGTGAGGTGTGAGTGATAGATGGTATACTACTGAACTTTCTTTAATAGGGAAATTATACTTTTTTCACGCAAATTCAAAATTAAAGAAAAATAATTACATTTGATTAAATTACAAAAAAAATATTTGAACAATATTTGACAAGCATTACACTTTTCTTCTTCAATGAACAGTGCAAATGCCTGCCTGGAGTGAATACTTGGTGAATTTGGCATCTAGAGCCTGATTCTCAACACCTTGTAACTTTTAGTGTACCTTCAGTAAATCTCAATTAATAAAGCTCTGGAATTAAAAAGGAAATCAAACTTTTGCTAATTCTAAAGCAAAAGCTAATGTTATACTTTGGAAACTGATACAATGGAGTCAATGTACTCCTGATCCACTCATCAAGATTGGAACATTCTGGATTGTATCAGAGCATTTTACAGCACTGGGGACCCCCGTGGATTGCATCAGCTCCCTATCCCTGGTTATACCGGAATCAACCCTGCAAATAAGAGACTGATCCAACCCAGGAGCCCCCAGTGCTGCACAGTGCTCTAATAATAACAACCCAGGAGCCCCCAGTGCTGCACAGCGCTCTAATAATACCAACCCAGGAGCCCCCAGTGCTGCACAGTGCTCTAATAATAACAACCCAGGAGCCCCCAGTGCTGCACAGTGCTCTAATAATACCAACCCAGGAACCCCCAGTGCTGCACAGTGCTCTAATAATACCAACCCAGGAGCCCCCAGTGCTGCACAGTGCTCTAATAATAACAACCCAGGAGCCCCAGTGCTGCACAGTGCTCTAATAATACCAACCCAGGAGCCCCCCAGTGCTGCACAGTGCTCTAATAATACCAACCCAGGAGCCCCAGTGCTGCACAGTGCTCTAATAATAACAACCCAGGAACACCCAGTGCTGCACAGTGCTCTAATAATACCAACCCAGGAGCTCCCAGTGCTGCACAGTGCTCTAATAATAACAACCCAGGAGCCCCAGTGCTGCACAGTGCTCTAATAATAACAACCCAGGAGCCCCCAGTGCTGCACAGTGCTCTAATAATACCAACCCAGGAGCCCCAGTGCTGCACAGTGCTCTAATAATACCAACCCAGGAGCCCCCAGTGCTGCACAGTGCTCTAATAATACCAACCCAGGAGCCCCCAGTGCTGCACAGTGCTCTAATAATACCAACCCAGGAGCCCCCAGTGCTGCACAGTGCTCTAATAATAACAAACCCAAGAGCCCCCAGTGCTGCACAGTGCTCTAATAATACCAACCCAGGAGCCCCAGTGCTGCACACAGTGCTCTAATAATACCAACCCAGAGCCCCCAGTGCTGCACAGTGCTCTAATAATACCAACCCAGGAGCCCCAGTGCTGCACAGTGCTGCTAATAATACCAACCCAGGAGCCCCCAGTGCTGCACAGTGCTCTAATAATACCAACCCAAGAGCCCCCAGTGCTGCACAGTGCTGCTAATAGTACCAACCCAGGAGCCCCCAGTGCTGCACAGTGCTCTAATAATAACAACCCAGGAGCCCCCAGTGCTGCACAGTGCTCTAATAATAACAACCCAGGAGCCCCAGTGCTGCACAGTGTTTAATAATAACAACCCAGTTGTGGCTCATCAGGGTGGGTACTGTGCACACAGTCATACAGTCCATGACATGAGTCTGGTAGTGGGTGTAGGAACAATTGAATAATTGATCATTTAGAGTTACAAGATCGAGGATTTACAATGAACACACACACGCTAGAGACAAGGAATGTTTAATCAATTGTAGTATTTTATTAAGTACACAAATATTAAACAGAAATCAGAAAAGTCAGAAAGTAAATCTCTTAGTCTCAAAGCACAAAAAACAAAGTCAAAAGCTCTCTGCCTTCCATGCAGCTAGCAGGGCCGTTGAAATATGACACCGCCTATTCCTCAAACACAAAGCAGCAGCTTCAGCAGCACAAGCAGGCTGTGACGTAGCGAGTAGCTTGCCAACACATACACGCCCACATACACACACAGCCTAGACTGAAATTGTGCAGACAACCTTAGAATATATAGGTGCAAAACTAAATAATTAACAGTTCAATTCTATGTGAATGTGTTACAATTAAATTATTTAGTACTATGAAAGGAAAATGCAACTGGAATTATACTCAACGGTTCCTTGAAGCTTAGACTTTTGGTCTGCTGGTTTGGAAACTCAATCTGTTGAAGTGTCCAGTACAAAAGGCTCTCCTCTCAGCATCAAACTCAGCAAAGTTTTCAATCCTCGATAGAATCAACAAACAGCTGCAACAAAGTCTTCAATCCTCAGTAAGATCCACACAGCAGCTCGCCCGTCCCCTCTGTCCTCTTCATTGAATCTTTAGCTACGCCGGTAGCAGGGCACAGTTTCTTTTGGATACTGTGGTTTTAGGTGTACAGCAGACCTAGACTGGTTTGTCTGATAACAGTCTCAAGTTTTACGGCAATTCTCCAGCCGGGCCTCGGTCTCATTGCTTGGGGTCGTTGACTCGCTTGCAGCTTGCTTCCTCGTCTTGGGTCTGTTTTCAGGCAGAGTCCCGTCTTGGTTCCTGGAGTTGCAGCTTTGCTTAGCAGAGTGACAGCACCTTGTTTAGCATTCGATGTGGAGCGCAACATGTTTAGTTTTGCTTGGATATTTATAGTCTTTTCACTCTGCTAAGTAGCCACTTTCAGGAGGTCATTCATGTGTCTTGCCTCTTTAAAACTCAGTCCTTTGATGTTTTAATGTTCTTCTCCGCTGAGATATGGATGCTTTATGTCTTCTCCGCATCAATCGCTTGCTGTTGCAGTTGTGAATTATCTGCATAATTCAACTCTCCTTTCAGCCTAATCCAGTCCAGACAGCACCTAGTTTAGTCACCAGTTCAGTTGGTCACACAGTTCAGTATGTCTGCAATAAAGGGGCCTTTTTCTCAAGACACAGCTGTTTGTCCTGTTTCTCAAAACACAGCAGTTTCATTAGTCAGTCCAGTTACATTTCTAATACACGTTCAGGTATTAATATCATATTCAGTGTCTCCAGTCCATGACATGAGTCTGGTAGTGTGTCCCCAGCCCATGTCATGAGTCTGGTAGTGTGTCTCCAGTCCATGTCATGAGTCTGGTAGTGTGTCCCCAGTCCATGACATGAGTCTGGTAGTGTGTCTCCAGCCCATGACATGAGTCTGGTAGTGTGTCTCCAGTCCATGACATGAGTCTGGTAGTGTGTCTCCAGCCCATGACATGAGTCTGGTAGTGTGTCCCCAGTCAATGACATGAGTTTGGTCATGTGTCTCCAGTCCATGACATGAGTCTGGTCATGTGTCTCCAGCCCATAACATGAGTCTGGTAGTGTGTCTCCAGTCCATGACATGAGTCTGGTAGTGTGTCTCCAGTCCATGACATGAGTCTGGTCATGTGTCTCCAGTCCATGACATGAGTCTGGTAGTGTGTCTCCAGTCCATGACATGAGTCTGGTCATGTGTCTCCAGCCCATAACATGAGTCTGGTAGTGTGTCTCCAGCCCATGACATGAGTCTGCTAGTGTGTCTCCAGCCACTCTAACTCTGATCTGCTACCCTGTTTTTTCTTTCAGTGTACCACACTGTGTGTCGAGGTGACTGTGTTGCTGCTGAGTGACTGAGAGACAGTGAGTGTGTGACTGTGTTGCTGAGTGACAGTGTGACTGTGTTGCTAAGTGATAGTGTGTCTGTGTGACTGTGTTGCTGAGTGACTGTATGTGTCTGTGTGGTGTGTGTATCTGCGTTGCTGTGTGTGTCTGTGTGACTGTGTTGCTGAGTGACAGTGTGTCTGTGTGACAGTGTGTATCTGTGTGATTGTGTGTCTGTGTGACAGTGTGTGTCTGTGTGTATCTGTGTGACTGTGTGTCTGTGTGACAGTGTGTATCTGTGTGACTGTGTGACGGTGTATCTGTGTAACAGTGTGTATCTGTGTGACTGTGTGTCTGTGTGACTGTGTGTCTCTTCGTATGTACCTGTGCTGTGCTCTCGATCCCAAACTAACAAAGCTGTCCTTTAAATGACTTGCTTGTGTTTGTGTCTGAAGTTTTCTCGTTGCTGACTTGTGTATACTGTTCCTCTTGGTTTCACACACAAACACACACATTCTTTTTCAATAAAGTTTTTTTTAATTAAAAATTACAGCAGAAACACCTGCATTGACAAACCTGTAAAAAAACAAGAAGAACAAAACAAAAAACAGCTGCACCCCGCTCACAAAGATTGAACTCACAAGGGATTAGCTTTGTATTCATTAAAAGAAGTTTTGCATTTTAAAATTAGATAGAACAGTATTGTGGATTCTCAAACTGTATTTGATTTAACACAACAGATTTAAATAAGAAAACGACTTGTGAGTTACAGCTGTGACTCACTTTGTTTCAGTGGATATTAATATTAATTAATATTTACATCTTGTGTTTGCAGATACTGTGAAAATCAATGCATGGAAATATTAGAAATATGCAGCTTAAAAAAAGAATTGAAAAAGGATCTAAAGCTACTGAAACTAGAACTTAAAAACAAATTCACTGAATGAAATAATAATCCTGGGTGCAAAACTGAATAGAGAAACACACACTGCACTTAGACCTGCTTCAATCAATGCACTGTGATATAACTGAATAGAGAAACACACACTGCACTTAGACCTGCTTCAGTCAATGCACTGTGATATAACTGAATAGAGAAACACACACTGCACTTAGACCTGCTTCAATCAATGCACTGTGATATAACTGAATAGAGAAACACACACTGCACCTTAGACCTGCTTCAATCAATGCACTGTGATATAACTGAATAGAGAAACACACACACTGCACTTGGACCTGCTTCAGTCAATGCACTGTGATATAACTGAATAGAGAAACACACACTGCACTTAGACCTGCTTCAATCAATGCACTGTGATATAACTGAATAGAGAAACACACACTGCACTTAGACCTGCTTCAATCAATGCACTGTGATATAACTGAATAGAGAAACACACTGCACTTAGACCTGCTTCAATCAATGCACTGTGATATAACTGAATAGAGAAACACACACTGCACTTAGACCTGCTTCAATCAATGCACTGTGATATAACTGAATAGAGAAACACACACTGCACTTAGACCTGCTTCAATCAATGCACTGTGATATAACTGAATAGAGAAACACACACTGCACTTAGACCTGCTTCAATCAATGCACTGTGATATAACTGAATAGAGAAACACACACTGCACTTAGACCTGCTTCAATCAATGCACTGTGATATAACTGAATAGAAAACACACACTGCACTTAGACCTGCTTCAATCAATGCACTGTGATATAACTGAATAGAGAAACACACACTGCACTTAGACCTGCTTCAGTCAATGCACTGTGATATAACTGAATAGAGAAACACACACTGCACTTAGAACTGCTTCAGTCAATGCACTGTGATATAACTGAATAGAGAAACACACACTGCACTTAGACCTGCTTCAATCAATGCACTGTGATATAACTGAATAGAGAAACACACACTGCACTTGGACCTGCTTCAGTCTTAAAGCTCACACTAGCTCAAACTCCTATTAGTAACCCTGCAGACTCACAGGTGAGACGTATTGATGCTGTGATGAGAATCAGTTCATTCACAGCAGCTTTACCAGGGAGCTGATTGTATAATAACCCCAGGACTGGGTGCAGCAGGGCTGGTGTGAGTTTCAAGCCCTGTGATGTACAGCAATTTAAAAACAGTGACACCAAGTCATGAGGCACAGCGGAGTCCCCTAGCACACTTGGACTGCGGACGCCCTTAGGTCACAGTCAGGTCTCACTTACTGGACACACTCCATTACATGCGCCCTGCAGACACGAGGGGAATTAAAGAGGGGGGTGTTCTAATGTTCTTATAGGAGCCAGATTGCACGCTTGTTTATTTATCAATGATCCACAGTGCTCTTATAGGAGCCAGATTGCACGCTTGTTTATTTATCAATGATCCACAGTGCTCTTATAGGAGCCAGATTGCACGCTTGTTTATTTATCAATGATCCACAGTGCTCTTATAGGAGCCAGATTGCATGCTTGTTTATCTATAATCCACAGAATTTCTGGGGAACCACTCCTCTCCTAGAGAGCCTCAGAGGTGACCAATACAATAATAATAATAATAATACCTGATCAGCTCGAATTGGTTCGAGTGAGTAATGGCATGTATGGTGTAATGCATATCTGGGCTGGACTGGCCCTCGCTTTACCCCACTGAATGTCACATCAGATATGTAGCCTCCAAGGAATTGTGAATGTACTGGAGTCACGGTCCCTGCGCACTGCCACTCAAAAGAGCAAAAGAGCACAGAGATACGAAGTCTCACAGCAAGAGGCCACTTCAATTAACATTCAGCTGAAAACGGACATTTCAGAACAATACAAATGCAGAACAGAGATCATTTTTGATTTGATTTGATGATGAATGAAGCGTACAGTGATGATGTCATTGCGGTACCCTGTCACAGTGCACGTCTCAGAGCACTTCCTGTACAATCTTTGTTTTTGTGATTAATAATACAATTCTGTCTTCAGTTTAAAAGGCCCTTCCTCAGCAGTATCAATGTATTCTTCCACAGCAGTATCAATGTATTCTTCCACAGCAGTATCAATGTATTCTTCCACAGCAGTATCAATGTATTCTTCCACAGCAATATCAATGTATTCTTCCACAGCAGTATCCATGTATTCTTCCACAGCAGTCTCAATGTATTCTTCTCCCTGCAGAGAGTGTGCAGTGTGCAGTGGAGTGCAGGCTGCTCTGAGCTCTCAGTCCTGCTGTTCTGGTCCCTCCTGGTCCCGGTCGACCCCGTTGCGGTCGAAGCCCCTGCTCTGTTTCTCCAACAGGCTCTGGTAGACGCCCCCTCTTTGCAGCAGATCCGAGTGGCTCCCCTGCTCCACCACCTCCCCTCCCTGCAGCACGATGATGCGGTCCGCCCGCTCCAGGGAGCTCAGCCTGTGAGAGATCAGGAGCACCGAGCAGCGGCGCCCATTCAGCACAGCCGACTGGACCTGCACAGGGGAACAGCAACACAGAGTGCAATCACACCACTGCACAGGGGAACACAGCAATACACAGTGCAATCACACCACTGCACAGGGGAACACAGCAATACACAGTGCAATCACACCACTGCACAGGGGAGCAGCAACACACAGTGTAATCACATCACTGCACAGGGGAACAGCAACACAGTGCAATCAAATCACTGCACAGGGAAACACAGCATTACACAGTGCAATCACATCACTGCACACAGGGGAACACAAATACAGTGCAATCACATCACTGCACAGGGGAACACAGCAATACACAGTGCAATCACTTCATTGCACAGGGGAACACAGCAATACACAGTGCAATCACATCACTGCACAGGGGAACACAGCAATACACAGTGCAATCACATCACTGCACAGGGGAACACAGCAATACACAGTGCAATCACATCACTGCACACAGGGGAACAGAAACACAGTGCAATCACATCACTGCACAGGGGAACACAGCAATACACAGTGCAATCACATCACTGCACACAGGGGAATACAGCAATACACAGTGCAATCACATCACTGCACACAGGGGAACACAATTGTGTATGTGTATCCCAGTGTATCTGTCCAGTGTGCTTGTATCTCAGTGTGTTTGCTGTACGTACCAGGTGCTCAGTCTCAGTGTCCAGGGAGCTGGTGGCGTCATCCAGGATGAGAATGCGGGGGTCCCTGAGCAGAGCCCGAGCGATCGCCACACGCTGCTTCTGACCCCCCGACAGCTGCCCGCCCTTCTCACCAGCATCTGCAAAAACACACAGGAGACAGACTTTAAACAATGAGCAAGCCTGCACCCCTCTCTCATCTCAATCACTAACACTGAGCAAGCCTGCACCCCCTCTCTCATCTCAATCACTAACACTGAGCAAGCCTGCACCCCCTCTCTCATCTCAATCACTAACACTGAGCAAGCCTGCACCCCCTCTCTCATCTCAATCACTAACACTGAGCAAGCCTGCATCCCCTCTCTCATCTCAATCACTAACACTGAGCAAGCCTGCACCTCTCTCATCTCAATCACTGTTAACACTGAGCAAGCCTGCACCCCTCTCTCTCTCTCATCTCAATCACTGTTTACACTGAGCAAGCCTGCACCCCCTCTCTCATCTCAATCACTAACACTGAGCAAGCCTGCACCCCCTCTCTCATCTCAATCACTGTTTACACTGAGCAAGCCTGCACCCCTCTCATCTCAATCACTAACACTGAGCAAGCCTGCACCCCTCTCTCATCTCAATCACTAACACTGAGCAAGCCTGCACCTCTCATCTCAATCACTAACACTGAGCAAGCCTGCATCCCTCTCTCATCTCAATCACTAACACTGAGCAAGCCTGCAACCCCTCTCATCTCAATCACTAACACTGAGCAAGCCTGCACCTCTCTCATCTCAATCACTAACACTGAGCAAGCCTGCACCCCTCTCTCATCTCAATCACTAACACTGAGCAAGCCTGCACCCCTCTCATCTCAATCACTAACACTGAGCAAGCCTGCACCTCTCTCATCTCAATCACTAACACTGAGCAAGTCTGCACCCCTCTCTCATCTCAATCACTAACACTGAGCAAGCCTGCACCCCTCTCATCTCAATCACTAACACTGAGCAAGCCTGCACCCCCTCTCTCATCTCAATCACTGTTAACACTGAGCAAGCCTGCACCCCCTCTCTCATCTCAATCACTAACACTGAGTAAACCTGCACCCCCTCTCTCATCTCAATCACTAACACTGAGCAAGCCTGCACCCCCTCTCTCATCTCAATCACTAACACTGAGCAAGCCTGTACTGTGCTGTGATGCAGGTTTTGCTGGTTTGGTGTGCACTGTGCTGTGATGCTGTTTTTGCTGGTTTGGTGTGTACTGTGCTGTACTGTACTGTGCTGTGATGCAGGTTTTGCTGGTTTGGTGTGCACTGTGCTGTGATGCAGGTCTCGCTGGTTTGGTGTGTACTGTGCTGTACTGTGCTGTGATGTGATGCTGGTCTCGCTGGTTTGGTGTGTACTGTGCTGTACTGTGCTGTATTGTGCTGTGATGCAGGTCTCGCTGGTTTGGTGTGTATTGTACTGTGCTGTACTGTGCTGTGATGCAGGTCTCGCTGGTTTGGTGTGTATTGTACTGTGCTGTACTGTGCTGTGATGCTGGTCTCGCTGGTTTGGTGTGTACTGTGCTGTACTGTGCTGTGATGTGATGCTGGTCTCGCTGGTTTGGTGTGTACTGTGCTGTACTGTGCTGTGATGCAGGTCTCGCTGGTTTGGTGTATACTGTACTGTGCTGTACTGTACTATGCTGTGCTGTGCTGTAGCTCCCCTCACCGGTGCTGTAGCCCTCCTGCAGCTCCGTGATGAAGTCGTGTGCGATGGCTCTCTTGGCTGCTCGCTGCACCTCCTCCTCGCTTTTCTGCTCCACTCCGTACGAGATGTTCTCCTGAACCGAGCGAGCGAACAGCACCGGCTCCTGACTCACCAGAGCAACCTGGCAGGGCAACGAGAAACAATCACTAACCAGCAATCACTAACCTACAGACAATAACCAGCAACCACTAACCTAGACAATAACCAGCAATCACTAACCTAGAGACAATAACCAGCAATCACTGACCTAGAGACAATAACCAGCAATCACTAACCTAGAGACAATAACCAGCAATCACTGACCTAGACAATAACCAGCAATCACTGACCTAGACAATAACCAGCAATCACTAACCTAGACAATAACCAGCAATCACTGACCTAGACAATAACCAGCAATCACTGACCTAGAGTGAGTGTGAGTGCTGGTAGTGTGAGTGTGAGTGTGAGTGCTGGTAGGGTGAGTGTAGTGTCAGTGCTGGCTGCGAGTGCTGGTAGTGTGAGTGCTGGTAGTGTGAGTGCTGGTAGTGTGAGTGCGTTACCTTCCTGTGCAGGTACGAGTGCTGGTAGTCTTGAAGGGGAGCCCCGTCCAGCAGGATCTCTCCACTCTGGGGCTGGTAGAAGCGCTCCAGCAGACACACACACGTCGACTTCCCCCCGCCAGAGGGGCCCACCAGAGCCGTGATCTCACCGGGGCGCAGCTCAAACGAGACGCTCTGGAGAAGAGAGAGAGAGAACACAATGAAAGAGAGTAAACTAGAGATACATTCTCAGAGCGACACCACTCACACACAGACAGACAGACAGAGAGAGAGAGAGAGAGAGAGAGAGAGAGGAGTGTGAGCAACACCTCTCTCTCTCACACACACACACAGAGTAACCCAGAGATACACTCTCAGAGCGACACCTCTCTTGCCTGGGTTTGTCACAGTGTTGATTCTCAAGCACAGTGGCGCTGGCTGTGGCTCCCTGCGGAGGCTCTCACCTTGAGCACGGTGGTGTCGGGTCTGCAGGGGTAGGCGGCTGACGTTCTTGAACTCCACGTGTCCCCTCAGGGTCTCGGTGCGAGGGTCCCGCTGTCATCTCCGGCTCAAGGGTCCATGTACTCAAAGATTTTCTCTGGAGGCGCCCGATCGCCTTCTTCACATGGGGATAGTAATGCGAGCAACACCTGAAACCAGAGAAACCAGCAAAACCAGTGAGAGACCGACAACACAGCCAGCAAAACCAGTGAGAGACCGGCAACACAGCCAGCAAAACCAGTGAGAGACCGGCAACGCAGCCAGCAAAACCAGTGAGAGACCGGCAACGCAGCCAGCAAAACCAGTGAGAGACCAACAACGCAGCCAGCAAAACCAGTGAGAGACCAACAACGCAGCCAGCAAAACCAGTGAGAGACCGGCAACGCAGCCAGCAAAACCAGTGAGAGACCGGCAACGCAGCCAGCAAAACCAGTGAGAGACCGGCAACACAGCCAGCAAAACCAGTGAGAGACCAACAACGCAGCCAGCAAAACCAGTGTGAGACCGGCAACGCAGCCAGCAAAACCAGTGAGAGACCGGCAACGCAGCCAGCAAAACCAGTGAGAGACCAACAACGCAGCCAGCAAAACCAGTGAGAGACTGGCAACGCAGCCAGCAAAACCAGTGAGAGACTGGCAACACAGCCAGCAAAACCAGTGAGAATCACAACACAGCCATAAACCCCACCCCCAAAACAACGCACCCACTAAACCAGAAACCAAAGAACACAAATGCAGTTCTTTCTGGTTTGTTTTAGAAATGTAACTGGTGTTTTTTTTCCTTTCAGAAGATTGTGTGAATACACTTGGAGAGAAGAGTTTGGGGATTATGTCCCATTATGATTTGCTACATAATGAGCAGAGAGCTTGTTGGAATAACACCCCCTGCTCTGCACTGGAATCGCTGGTCTGTCTGAATTCATGTCTCACCTCCACAGCGGAGGAGAACTGCAGCTCATACAGGACGAAGGACACCAGGTCTCCACTGCTCACATCCCCCGAGGTCACCAGCATCCCTCCGTAGTACAGGATAGAGACCTTCAGAGCCAGGCTGGAGAGCTGAAACAAGGACACAGCGCTGAATACAGACACTATACAGACTGATACAGCATAGAGACCAGAGCCAGACTGGAGAGCTGAAACAAGGACACAGCACTGAATACAGACACTATACAGACTGATACAGCATAGAGACCAGAGCCAGACTGGAGAGCTGAAACAAGGACACAGCACTGAATACAGACACTATACAGACTGATACAGCATAGAGACCAGAGCCAGACTGGAGAGCTGAAACAAGGACACAGCGCTGAATACAGACACTATACAGACTGATACAGCATAGAGACCAGAGCCAGACTGGAGAGCTGAAACAAGGACACAGCACTGAATACAGACACTATACAGACTGATACAGCATAGAGACCAGAGCCAGACTGGAGAGCTGAAACAAGGACACAGCGCTGAATACAGACACTATACAGACTGATACAGCATAGAGACCAGAGCCAGACTGGAGAGCTGAAACAAGGACACAGCACTGAATACAGACACTATACAGACTGATACAGCATAGAGACCAGAGCCAGACTGGAGAGCTGAAACAAGGACACAGCACTGAATACAGACACTATACAGACTGATACAGCATAGAGACCAGAGCCAGACTGGAGAGCTGAAACAAGGACACAGCGCTGAATAGTGTTAGATATGGGGCTGGGTCTCTGTGTTAGAGATGGGGCTGGGTCTCTGTGTTAGAGATGGGGCTGGGTCTCTGTGTTAGGGATGGGGCTGGGTTATAGTGTTAGGGATGGGGCTGGGTCTCTGTGTTAGAGATGGGGCTGGGTCTCTGTGTTAGAGATGGGGCTGGGTCTCTGTGTTAGGGATGGGTCTGGGTCTCTGTGTTAGAGATGGGGCTGGGTTATAGTGTTAGAGATGGGGCTGGGTTATAGTGTTAGAGATGGGGCTGGGTTATAGTGTTAGGGATGGGGCTGGGTCTCTGTGTTAGAGATGGGGCTGGGTCTCTGTGTTAGGGATGGGTCTGGGTCTCTGTGTTAGAGATGGGGCTGGGTTATAGTGTTAGAGATGGGGTTGGGTTATAGTGTTAGGGATGGGGCTGGGTCTCTGTGTTAGAGATGGGGCTGGGTCTCTGTGTTAGGGATGGGGCTGGGTCTCTGTGTTAGAGATGGGGCTGGGTCTCTGTGTTAGAGATGGGCTGGGTCTCTGTGTTAGGGATGGGGCTGGGTCTCTGTGTTAGAGATGGGGCTGGGTCTCTGTGTTAGGGATGGGTCTGGGTCTCTGTGTTAGAGATGGGGCTGGGTCTCTGTGTTAGGGATGGGGCTGGGTTATAGTGTTAGAGATGGGGCTGGGTTATAGTGTTAGGGATGGGGCTGGGTCTCTGTGTTAGAGATGGGCTGGGTCTCTGTGTTAGGGATGGGGCTGGGTCTCTGTGTTAGAGATGGGGCTGGGTCTCTGTGTTAGAGATGGGGCTGGGTCTCTGTGTTAGAGATGGGGCTGGGTCTCTGTGTTAGGGATGGGGCTGGGTCTCTGTGTTAGAGATGGGGTGGGTCTCTGTGTTAGAGATGGGCTCTGTGTGGCAGACAGGTTGACTGTGTTCTTGTTCACTCTCTCTCTGTCACTTACACTGTTTGTCCAGGAGGAGGCAGCGTAGGCAGCAGCCTCGATCTTGTTGAGCCGGCACTCCTCCAGTTTGTCTCGGTGCATCGCTGCGCCCGCCCTCCTGGCTAAGCGGCTGCGCACTGTCTTCATCGATGAGAACGTCTCCATGGCAACGGCGTTTGCCTTCGCCAGAGACTCCTGCACTCTCACCGACAGTTTCTAGAAGAAACAGAATGAAATGGAGTTCCAGGTGGGATTCCTGTAGGGTTACTCTCAATCCACATTCAGCTGGGCACGGTGTGGAGCAGGCTGTGACTTCAAGGATAGCTAAGAACTTATCTGCACTGGATGACTTTACCTGCTAGATCTCCTGATGAGGGCAGTTCTGTATAGTTTTACTGGTATAATAAAGACACTGTATAGTTTTACTGGTATAATAAGGACTCTGTATAGTTTTACTGGTATAATAAGGACTCTATAGTTTTACTGGTATAATAAGGACTCTATAGTTTTACTGGTATAATAAGGACTCTGTATAGTTTTACTGGTATAATAAGGTCAGTTCTGTATAGTTTTACTGGTATAATAAGGACTCTGTATAGTTTTACTGGTATAAGGACTCTGTAAAGCTTTACTGGTATAATAAGGACTCTATAGTTTTACTGGTATAATAAGGACTCTGTATAGCTTTACTGGTATAATGAGGATAGCTGTGTTAGTTTTACTGGTATAATAAGGACTCTGTATAGCTTTACTGGTATAATAAGTTCTGTATAGTTTTACCTGGTAGAATTTCCCGGTCAGCTCTGGAATGACCCAGATGATGGGCAGGCCGATGGCAGTGAAGAGGGAGAGTTTCCAGGACAGTCTGAGCATGAAGCCGAACAGACACAGCACCCTCATGAAATACCACATGAGCAGGCTGAGCTTCTCACTCAGAGACTCGCTCATCGTGTTCGTGTCCGTCGTGATGCGGGACGTGATGTCACCTGAGGAACGGACGAGGCAGCACACTGAGTCACGAGGGCACTGCGACACTGTGAGGAAGCTAAGCAGCGCTGGGTGCATTACACTGTGTGCAGTACACTGTGTGCAGTACACTGTGTGCAGTACGCTATGTATTACACTGTGTGCAGTACACTGTGTGCATTACACTGTGTGCAGTACGCTATGTATTACACTGTGTGCAGTACACTGGGCATTACACGGTGTTCATTACATAGGCTGTGTGGTCCAGTGGTTAAAGAAAAGGGCTTGTAACCAGGAGGTCCCCGGTTCAAATCCCACCTCAGCCACTGACTCATTGTGTGACCCTGAGCAAGTCACTTAACCTCCTTGTGCTCCGTCTTTCTGGTGAGATGTAGTTGTTAGTGACTCTGCAGCTGATGCATAGTTCACACACCCTAGTCTCTGTAAGTCGCCTTGGATAAAGGCGTCTGCTAAATAAAACAAATAATTATGCTATATATTACACTGTGTGCATTACACTATATATTACACTATATATTACACTGTGTGCATTACACTATATATTACACTGTGTGCATTACACTATATATTACACTAGTGCATTACACTATATATTACATCATGCATTACTATATATATTACACTCGTGCATTACACTATATATTACACTGCGTGCATTACACTATATATTACACTGTGTGCATTACACTATATATTACACTGTGTGCATTACACTATATATTACACTGCGTGCATTACACTATATATATCACTGCGTGCATTACACTATATATTACACTGCGTGCATTACACTATATATTACACTGTGTGCATTACACTATATATTACACTGTGTGCATTACACTATATATTACACTGTGTGCATTACACTATATATTACACTGCGTGCATTACACTATATATTACACTGTGTGCATTACACTATATATTACACTGTGTGCATTACACTATATATTACACTAATGTGCATTACACTATATATTACACTCGTGCATTACACTATATATTACACTGTGTGCATTACACTATATATTACACTGTGTGCATTACACTATATATTACACTGCGTGCATTACACTATATATTACACCGCGTGCATTACACTATATATTACACTCGTGCATTACACTATATATTACACTGTGTGCATTACACTATATATTACACTGCGTGTATTACACTATATATTACACTGCGTGCATTACACTATATATTACACTGCGTGCATTACACTATATATTACACTGTGTGTATTACACTATATATTACACTGTGTGCATTACACTATATATTACACTGTGTGCATTACACTATATATTACACTGTGTGCATTACACTATATATTACACTGTGTGCATTACACTATATATTACACTGTGTGTATTACACTATATATTACACTGTGTGCATTAAACTATATATTACACTGCGTGCATTACACTATATATTACACTGTGTGCATTACACTATATATTACACTGCGTGCATTACACTATATATTACACTGTGTGCATTACACTATATATTACACTGCGTGCATTACACTATATATTACACTGTGTGCATTACACTATATATTACACTGTGTGCATTACACTATATATTACACTGTGTGCATTACACTACATATTACACTGCGTGCATTACACTATATATTACACTGTGTGCATTACACTATATATTACACTGTGTGCATTACACTATATATTACACTGCGTGCATTACACTATATATTACACTGTGTGCATTACACTATATATTACACTGTGTGTATTACACTATATATTACACTGTGTGCATTACACTATATATTACACTGTGTGCATTACACTATATATTACACTGCGTGCATTACAGTATATATTACACTGTGTGCATTACACTATATATTACACTGTGTGCATTACACTATATATTACACTGTGTGCATTACACTATATATTACACTGTGTGCATTACACTATATATTACACTGCGTGCATTACAGTATATATTACACTGTGTGCATTACACTATATATACACTGTGTGCATTACACTATATATTACACTGTGTGCATTACACTATATATTACACTGTGTGCATTACACTATATATTACACTACGTGCATTACAGTATATATTACACTGTGTGCATTACACTATATATTACATCATGCATTACAGTATATATTACACTGTGTGCATTACACTATATATTACACTGTGTGCATTACACTATATATTACACTGTGTGCATTACACTATATATTACACTGTGTGTATTACACTATATATTACACTGTGTGCATTACATTATATATTACACTGTGTATTACACTATATATTACACTGTGTGCATTACACTATATATTACACTATATATTACACTGTGTGCATTACACTATATATTACACTGTGTGCATTACACTATATATTACACTGTGTGCATTACACTATATATTACACTGTGTGCATTACACTATATATTACACTGCGTGCATTACAGTATATATTACACTGTGTGCATTACACTATATATTACACTGCGTGCATTACACTATATATTACACTGTGTGCATTACACTATATATTACACTGTGTGCATTACACTATATATTACACTGTGTGCATTACACTATATATTACACTGCGTGCATTACACTATATATTACACTGTGTGCATTACACTGTGTGCATTACACTGTGTGCATTACACTATATATTACACTGTGTGCATTACACTATATATTACACTGTGTGCATTACACTATATATTACACTGTGTGCATTACACTATATATTACACTGTGTGCATTACACTATATATTACACTGTGTGCATTACACTATATATTACACTACGTGCATTCCACTATATATTACACTGTGTGCATTACACTATATATTACACTGTGTGCATTACACTATATATTACACTGTGTGCATTACACTATATATTACACTGTGTGCATTACACTATATATTACACTGTGTGCATTACACTATATATTACACTGCGTGCATTCCACTATATATTACACTGTGTGCATTACACTATATATTACACTGTGTGTATTACACTATATATTACACTGTGTGCATTAAACTATATATTACACTGCGTGCATTACACTATATATTACACTGTGTGCATTACACTATATATTACACTGTGTGCATTACACTATATATTACACTGTGTGTATTACACTATATATTACACTGCGTGCATTACACTATATATTACACTGTGTGCATTAAACTATATATTACACTGCGTGCATTACACTATATATTACACTGCGTGCATTACACTATATATTACACTGTGTGCATTACACTATATATTACACTGTGTGCATTACACTATATATTACACTGCGTGCATTACACTATATATTACACTGCGTGCATTACAGTATATATTACACTGTGTGCATTACACTATATATTACACTGTGTGCATTACACTATATATTACACTCGTGCATTACACTATATATTACACTGTGTGCATTACACTATATATTACACTAAATTACACTATATATTACACTGTGTGCATTACACTATATATTACACTGGTGCATTACACTATATATTACTGTGTGTATTACACTATATATTACACTGCGCATTACACTATATATTACACTGCGTGCATTACACTATATATTACACTGTGTGCATTACACTATATTACACTGTGTGTATTACACTATATATTACACTGCGTGCATTACACTATATATTACACTGTGTGCATTACACTATATATTACACTGTGTGCATTACACTATATATTACACTGTGTGCATTACACTATATATTACACTGTGTGTATTACACTATATATTACACTGTGTGCATTACACTATATATTACACTAAAGCATTACACTATATATTACACTGTGCATTACACTATATATTACACTATGTGCATTACACTATATATTACACTGCGTGCATTACACTATATATTACACTGTGTGCATTACACTATATTTACACTAGTGCATTACACTATATATTACACTGTGTGCATTACAGTATATATTACACTGCGTGCATTACACTATATATTACACTGTGTGTATTACACTATATATTACACTGCGTGCATTACACTATATATTACACTGCGTGCATTACACTATATATTACACTGCGTGCATTACACTATATATTACACTGCGTGCATTACAGTATATATTACACTGTGTGCATTACACTATATATTACACTGTGTGCATTACACTATATATTACACTGTGTGCATTACACTACATATTACACTGTGTGCATTACACTATATATTACACTGCGTGCATTACACTATATATTACACTGTGTGCATTACACTATATATTACACTGTGTGCATTACACTATATATTACACTGTGTGCATTACACTATATATTACACTGCGTGCATTACACTATATATTACACTGTGTGCATTACACTATATATTACACTGTGTGCATTACACTATATATTACACTGCGTGCATTACAGTATATATTACACTGTGTGCATTACACTATATATTACATTGTGTGCATTACACTATATATTACACTGCGTGCATTACACTATATATTACACTGCGTGCATTACACTATATATTACACTGTGTGCATTACACTATATATTACACTGTGTGCATTACACTATATATTACACTGTGTGCATTACACTATATATTACACTGTGTGCATTACACTATATATTACACTGTGTGCATTACACTATATATTACACTGCGTGCATTACACTATATATTACACTGTGTGTATTACACTATATATTACACTGTGTGCATTACACTATATATTACACTGTGTGCATTACACTATATATTACACTGTGTGCATTACACTATATATTACACTGCGTGCATTACACTATATATTTCGCTGCTCATTCCACTCACCGGTTTGCGCCGTGTCGAAGAAGGCAATGTCCTGCCGCAGAACTGACCTGAAGACCCGGCTCTGGATTCTCATGTGAATCCGGCTCATTGTGATGTTGTAGATGAGGTCACATACAAACTCTGACACAGTACTGCAGGGAGAACAAGCAAACAAACTGATACAGCAAGAGCACAGAGGCAGCACTGCAGGGAGAACAGTACTGTACTGATACAGCAAGAGCACAGAGACAGCACTGCAGGGAGAACAGTACTGTACTGATACAGCAAGAGCACAGAGACAGCACTGCGGGGAGAACAGTACTGTACTGATACAGCAAGAGCACAGAGACAGCACTGCAGGGAGAACAGTACTGTACTGATACAGGAAGAGCACAGAGACAGCACTGCAGGGAGAACAGTACTGTACTGATACAGCAAGAGCACAGAGACAGCACTGCAGGGAGAACAGTACTGTACTGATACAGCAAGAGCACAGAGACAGCACTGCAGGGAGAACAGTACTGTACTGATACAGCAAGAGCACAGAGACAGCACTGCGGGGAGAACAGTACTGTACTGATACAGCAAGAGCACAGAGGACAACACAAAGACTTCATAACATTGAGTACACTGAGTATATCGCCATTAATAAAGCTAAACAGGCTGTGTTGTAATATGTACTTACCTGAGGAAGACAGAGCATTGCATTTGAGATGTAAAGCAAACCTAATTAGATGAATACTTTTTAAATGGTTAAAAATTAGAACATTTACATCTCAACGCAGTGTCATTGCAAAACATGTTGGAGCTGCCTGTAATGTGATGTCACAAAGTAGTTACATTGTAATGACAACACTCTGTGTAATTAAAATGTTATTACAGTGTTACAAGAATGCTGCATTATAACTGCACAATCACTAGAGTAATGACTGTGTTATTCAGTGTAATCACAGCTCTGTGCAATGTTATAAAGTGTTCTGATCCAATAGAAATGTTCTCTATAGAGACCTCACCTCCCGATGGTGATGAGGGCCATGGCAGTGATGGCGTTATTGAAAGCTTCTGGCTCCTCCTCGTTCATGATCCAGTCTGTCATCCTCCCTGTGTAGTAGGGAATGGCCATCTCACCTGCAGAGAAACAGCAAGGCTGAGTGACTCACAGGCAGCCTCTGACACACACACCACACCTGCAGAGAAACAGCAAGGCTGAGCGACTCACAGGCAGCCTCTAACACACACACCACACCTGCAGAGAAACAGCAAGGCTGAGCGACTCACAGGCAGCCTCTGACACACACACCACACCTGCAGAGAAACAGCAAGGCTGAGCGACTCACAGGCAGCCTCTGACACACACACCACACATGCAGAGAAACAGCAAGGCTGAGCGACTCACAGGCAGCCTCTGACACACACACACCACACCTGCAGAGAAACAGCAAGGCTGAGCGACTCACAGGCAGCCTCTGACACACATACCACACCTGCAGAGAAACAGCAAGGCTGAGCGACTCACAGGCAGCCTCTGACACACACACCACACCTGCAGAGAAACAGCAAGGCTGAGCAAATCACAGGCAGCCTCTGACACACACACCACACATGCAGAGAAACAGCAAGGCTGAGCGACTCACAGGCAGCCTCTGACACACACACACCACACCTGCAGAGAAACAGCAAGGCTGAGCGACTCACAGGGAGCCTCTAACACACACACCACACATGCAGAGAAACAGCAAGGCTGAGCGGACTCACAGGCAGCCTCTGACACACACACCACACCTGCAGAGAAAAACAGCAAGGCTGAGCGACTCACAGGCAGCCTCTAACACACACCACACCTGCAGAGAAACAGCAAGGCTGAGCTTACTCACAGGAGCCTCAACACACACACCACACCTGCAGAGAAACAGCAAGGCTGAGCGACTCACAGGCAGCCTCTAACACACACACCACACCTGCAGAGAAACAGCAAGGCTGAGCGACTCACAGGCAGCCTCTGACACACACACCACACCTGCAGAGAAACAGCAAGGCTGAGCGACTCACAGGGAGCCTCTAACACACACCCAACACCTGCAGAGAAACAGCAAGGCTGAGAGACTCACAGGCAGCCTCTGACACACACACACCACACCTGCAGAGAAACAGCAAGGCTGGAGCGAATCACAGGCAGCCTCTGATACACACCACACCTGCAGAGAAACAGCAAGGCTGAGCAAATCACAGGCAGCCTCTGACACACACACCACACATGCAGAGAAACAGCAAGGCTGAGCGACTCACAGGCAGCCTCTGACACACACACCACACCTGCAGAGAAACAGCAAGGCTGAGCGAATCACAGGCAGCCTCTAACACACACCACACCTGCAGAGAAACAGCAAGGCTGAGCGACTCACAGGCAGCCTCTGACACACACACACCACACCTGCAGAGAAACAGCAAGGCTGAGCGACTCACAGGCAGCCTCTGACACACACACACCACACCTGCAGAGAAAACAGCAAGGCTAAGCGACTCACAGGCAGCCTCTGATACACACCCACACCTGCAGAGAAACAGCAAGGCTGAGCGACTCACAGGCAGCCTCTGGACACACACACACCACACCTGCAGAGAAACAGCAAGGCTGAGCGACTCACAGGCAGCCTCTGACACACACACACCACCTGCAGAGAAACAGCAAGGCTGAGCGACTCACAGGCAGCATCTAACACACACACACTGGACCACACAGCCTCCTATGTAACCAGGGGATCCCCAGTTCAAATCCAGGCTCACTGTGTGACCCTGAGCAAGTCACTTAGCCTCCTTGTGCTCCGTCTTTTGGGTGACATGTTGTTGTAAGTGACTCTGCAGCTGATGCATAGTTCACACACCTTAGTCTCTGTAAGTCGCCTTGGATAAAGGCATCTGCTAAATACACAAATAATAATACCAGAGTATTGAGTAAGTAAAGGGTCTGAGTGAGGAAACATGGGCAAGACGATCCACAGCCCTCGTCTGTATATCAGCAAATCATTCTCTAAACAGGGAGCGCGGTGCTGAACGCCTTCCTCCCTCCCACAGCTCTGAGCTGAGCCTACAGGACGAGTCATATCCCTGCAGAAACATTCAATAACAGCCATACTACTGTACAGTGTTTAACACTGCAGCCTCCTTCAATAACACCCATTCTACTGTACAGAGTGTTTAACACTGCAGCCTCCTTCAATAACACCCATTCTACTGTACAGAGTGTTTAACACTGCAGCCTCCTTCAATAACACCCATTCTACTGTACAGAGTGTTTAACACTGCAGCCTCCTTCAATAACACCCATTCTACTGTACAGAGTGTTTAACACTGCAGCCTCCTTCAATAACACCCATTCTACTGTACAGAGTGTTTAACACTGCAGCCTCCTTCAATAACACCCATTCTACTGTACAGAGTGTTTAACACTGCAGCCTCCTTCAATAACACCCATTCTACTGTACAGAGTGTTTAACACTGCAGCCTCCTTCAATAACACCCATTCTACTGTACAGAGTGTTTAACACTGCAGCCTCCTTCAATAACACCCATTCTACTGTACAGAGTGTTTAACACTGCAGCCTCCTTCAATAACACCCATTCTACTGTACAGAGTGTTTAACACTGCAGCCTCCTTCAATAACACCCATTCTACTGTACAGAGTGTTTAACACTGCAGCCTCCTTCAATAACACCCATTCTACTGTACAGAGTGTTTAACACTGCAGCCTCCTTCAATAACACCCATTCTACTGTACAGAGTGTTTAACACTGCAGCCTCCTTCAATAACACCCATTCTACTGTACAGAGTGTTTAACACTGCAGCCTCCTTCAATAACACCCATTCTACTGTACAGAGTGTTTAACACTGCAGCCTCCTTCAATAACACCCATTCTACTGTACAGAGTGTTTAACACTGCAGCCTCCTTCAATAACACCCATTCTACTGTACAGAGTGTTTAACACTGCAGCCTCCTTCAATAACACCCATTCTACTGTACAGAGTGTTTAACACTGCAGCCTCCTTCAATAACACCCATTCTACTGTACAGAGTGTTTAACACTGCAGCCTCCTTCAATAACACCCATTCTACTGTACAGAGTGTTTAACACTGCAGCCTCCTTCAATAACACCCATTCTACTGTACAGAGCGTTTAACACTGCAGCCTCCTTCAATAACACCCATTCTACTGTACAGAGCGTTTAACACTGCAGCCTCCTTCAATAACACCCATTCTACTGTACAGAGTGTTTAACACTGCAGCCTCCTTCAATAACACCCATTCTACTGTACAGGCGTTTAACACTGCAGCCTCCTTCAATAACACCCATTCTACTGTACAGAGCGTTTAACACTGCAGCCTCCTTCAATAACACCCATTCTACTGTACAGAGTGTTTAACACTGCAGCCTCCTTCAATAACACCCATTCTACTGTACAGAGTGTTTAACACTGCAGCCTCCTTCAATAACACCCATTCTACTGTACAGAGTGTTTAACACTGCAGCCTCCTTCAATAACACCCATTCTACTGTACAGAGTGTTTAACACTGCAGCCTCCTTCAATAACACCCATTCTACTGTACAGAGTGTTTAACACTGCAGCCTCCTTCAATAACACCCATTCTACTGTACAGAGTGTTTAACTCTCCTTTCTTTAAACCAGCTGCTTTATTTTTACTCCCAATAATTTTTTTTTTTACTTTTGTTTTCCATCTCATTTAAAAATGTAAGAAAACTGGATCATTGTTTTAAATTCTGCACTAATATTCAATCATGCAGAATCCACGCTGGTCCCGGCACTGCATATAGTGTTTAACACAATATTAACACATGCGAGGCTGCGAGACTCGCTCTTACCCAGAGATGACACCACCAGGAAGAACCCCACCGCTGCGAAGTGCCTGGCGTCGGGGCTCATCTGCTCCGCCAGCCTCCTGAGCGACGCCCCGTTTCTCTTCTGGGACCCAGGTTCGGACGGGGAGGGCGCGTAGCGCTGCCACAGCACAGCCGTCGCGACGGTCACTCCATACCCCAGCGCCAGGGCGCTCGGACAGTGCCAGCCCCACAGCAGCTCCTGCGCCCCGCCTGCACTCACAGCCTGCAGCGTGGCGTAGCAGGGCAGGAGCAGGCTCAAAGCAGCACACTCTGCAGCGCGTCTCTGCTCAGCAGCCAGGCCGGGCACTGCGGCGCCCTGCGGACGGTGTGACAGAAGACCAGGCTCAGCACAGCGGCTCGCAGCAGACCCGTCACCCACAGGCTCCACAGAGGGAGCTGCAGCTCCGGCACTGGAACCCGGGTCAGCCCGAGCCGCAGGGCGTGAGTGACGGCCACGTCCAGCACCGGGAGACACGCCAGCGCTGCCAGCGGCTTCATGGTGAGGGCTGGGGGGAGGAGAGGGGGGGTTAATACAGCTGAAATCAGACATGAGAAATCAACACATCACATGCAAGGACTGCTCGGAATCCCAGCACCACTCTCAGCTGGTTCATCCTACAGTCCTGCAACCACCAGGGCTGGAGCTGAGGAGGATTCAACTGGCAACGTCCCCGGGATCAGCACACAGTCACACAGTGGAGCCAGGATTCACTGTACTCTATTATTACAATCCCTTATGGAAAAAAACATATATTTTTAATATATGGTAGAAAAGTATGATCCTTATATTTTTCATATATAGAAATTGGCCCCTTTTATATATATTTAAAATATATTTTAGTCTGTAATCCATATATTTATTGTATATGTTAAAAATAGATGGTGCAGCATATATTTTCATTAGTCTGCAATCCATTCAAATAAATATATGGATTACAAACTAAAATATATTTTAAATATATCCCATATATTATAAATATATAAAAAAGGGGCCAATTTCTATATATGAAAAGTATAATGATCATACTTTTCTACTATATATTAAAAATATGTTTGTTCCATAAGGGATAATACACACAGTGGAGCCAGGATTCACTGTACTCTATTATTACAATAATACACACAATGGAGCCAGGATTCACTGTACTCTATTATTACAATAATACACACAGTCAATTAACCCATTCAGTGCTAAATTCATTTTTCTTTGACAAAATCAGAACATTTATGTCATGTGATACACACTAAATCAGTATGCCAGCATTCTGCTAGTTTCCAGTCTGTTACATGTGTAGAATGACAGGCATGTTCACAATGTGTATTCCCAGTGTCCTGTTTTGAGGACAGTCCAGTTAGACGTGCTCCTGTAATCAGAGCAGTGAAATCTCACGCCGGCTGTGAAGCTCCACACATAGAAAATGGAGTCGCTTTATCATCACCCCGGGGAGGAAAAAACACCAAGAACTGGATCATCTTTAGACTTCAGTTTCTTGTTTTATATGGAGGCATCATGAAAGCATCTGAAGGGCTGTATCTGCAGAATTAACAGCTGCATTTAGACTGGACCTTTGCGGTTAACACAATTAGAGTAAGTTATGATAACAACATAGCTAAAGAGGACATTAAAATAACAGGGAGATGATCTGCTGTGCAATGGGGCTCTCATTATTACTGAGCTCACAGAATGCATGTGAAACCTGGACTGGATCACACTGCTCTGCAATGGGGCTCTCATTATTACTGAGGTCACAGAATGCATGTGAAACCCTGGGCTGGATCACACTGCTCTGCAATGGGGCTCTCATTATTACTGAGCTCACAGAATGCATGTGAAACCTGGACTGGATCACACTGCTCTGCAATGGGGCTCTCATTATTACTGAGCTCACAGAAATGTGAAACCTGGGCTGGATCACACTGCTCTGCAATGGGGCTCTCATTATTACTGAGCTCACAGAATGCATGTGAAACCTGGACTGGATCACACTGCTCTGCAATGGGGCTCTCATTATTACTGAGCTCACAGAATGCATGTGAAACCTGGACTGGATCACACTGCTCTGCAATGGGGCTCTCATTATTACTGAGCTCACAGAATGCATGTGAAACCTGGACTGGATCACACTGCTCTGCAATGGGGCTCTCATTATTACTGAGCTCACAGAATGCATGTGAAACCTGGACTGGATCACACTGCTCTGCAATGGGGCTCTCATTATTACTGAGCTCACAGAATGCATGTGAAACCTGGGCTGGATCACACTGCTCTGCAATGGGGTTCTCATTATTACTGAGATCACAGGTGCATGTGAAACCTGGACTGGATCACACTGCTCTGCAATGGGGCTCTCATTATTACTGAGCTCACAGAATGCATGTGAAACCTGGACTGGATCACACTGCTCTGCAATGGGGTTCTCATTATTACTGAGATCACAGAGTGCATGTGAAACCTGGACTGGATCACACTGCTCTGCAATGGGGCTCTCATTATTACTGAGCTCACAGAATGCATGTGAAACCTGGACTGGATCACACTGCTCTGCAATGGGGCTCTCATTATTACTGAGCTCACAGAATGCATGTGAAACCTGGACTGGATCACACTGCTCTGCAATGGGGCTCTCATTATTACTGAGATCACAGAATGCATGTGAAACCTGGACTGGATCACACTGCTCTGCAATGGGGTTCTCATTATTACTGAGATCACAGAGTGCATGTGAAACCTGGACTGGATAACACTGCTCTGCAATGGGGCTCTCATTATTACTGAGCTCACAGAATGCATGTGAAACCTGGGCTGGATCACACTGCTCTGCAATGGGGCTCTCATTATTACTGAGCTCACAGAATGCATGTGAAACCTGGACTGGATCACACTGCTCTGCAATGGGGCTCTCATTATTACTGAGCTCACAGAATGCATGTGAAACCTGGACTGGATCACACTGCTCTGCAATGGGGCTCTCATTATTACTGAGCTCACAGAATGCATGTGAAACCTGGGCTGGATCACACTGCTCTGCAATGGGGCTCTCATTATTACTGAGCTCACAGAATGCATGTGAAACCTGGGCTGGATCACACTGCTCTGCAATGGGGCTCTCATTATTACTGAGCTCACAGAATGCATGTGAAACCTGGGCTGGATCACACTGCTCTGCAATGGGGCTCTCATTATTACTGAGCTCACAGAATGCATGTGAAACCTGGACTGGATCACACTGCTCTGCAATGGGGCTCTCATTATTACTGAGTTCACAGAATGCATGTGAAACCTGGGCTGGATCACACTGCTCTGCAATGGGGCTCTGTGGCAATGTGCCCCGCCCCTGTGTGCTTATTATGTGTTGTATGTTGCGTGCGTGTGTTAATGTTGGTGTATAGATTGGTACACGGATATAAACGGGTCTGTGTTTCACGTGTGTTTAAATTGTATATTTGTATTTAGGCGCGGTTGCACATCACGCACGCGTGCATTTAAAATATAATATGTGAACACGGGGTTTCACGTAATAATTCACGCGTGCTGGGATTCAAGTGAATAATTGATTAGTAATTGAATCCCAGCACAAACAGTATAAATAGATGCACGTTTAGTCACTCGGGGTTAGGTGTTCAGTGAGTGGAGAACGGGTGTGGAGAGGAGTTAAAATAAACGAAAAGAATAATACAAGTAGTTAAACGTGTCTGCTCACCGTGTTTTGTTCGTCTGTCTGTGCACTGTCTAGTCCGTTTTGTTTGTCTCTTTATTTTGGCGTGAAGTGCCGTGTCCTGTTTTTGTGTTTAAAACCTTTTATTTTCTGTTCTGTTTATTAAATGCTGAGCGCGATCACGCGCTCAGCCTCACCAAAACCCCAAGTCTCTGTGTTTGAATTCCTTTCTGGTCTGACGCAACCCACTCTGGCGTCTTTGTGACACGTGGTGTCATCGTGGGATAGCCGCCTCAAGCGTCAGACCAGGAGGCTTGGATAAAAAAAAAAAAAAAAAAAAAAAAAAAAAAAGTTACAAATATTGTTTTGGGAAAAAAAAAAAAGTCAATGGCAGAAGACGCCATCAAACTGCGGGGCTGGTTCCTGGAGAATGCTGGGCTGGAGGCCCAGGCTCTACCCATAGTCGTCCGGGCCTGTGGATGATGGACTGTGAGAGATGGGAGGCCTATCAGCAGGAACACACCCCAAACACCTTGCAGGAAGGTGTGGAGTTTGTCCTCAGCTACCTGGAGGCAACCATAAATGGAACAGCAGACCAGGTAGCAGGACCACCAGCAGAGGAGTACCTGCTGTCCCCATCTCCACCAGCAGAGGGTGAGTACCTGCTGTCCCCATCTCCACCAGCAGAGGGTGAATGCCTGCTGGTTTTGCCTTCACAGCCCAAGCGGGAGGCAGAGGCGGATAAAGAGGTGAAGGACAGGGAGGAGGAGTGCCGCCTAAGGGGCCAGGCATCCACGGCGATGTAACAAGCCATCGCCCACACAGCCTCCTCTGGGACCAGGATCACCTGTTCGCCCACTGTCCCTTCCGCAGTTATGGGGAGGAGCCAGAAGCGTCCACAGCCCAGCGGGAGGAGCCCGGCGTCCACAGCCCAAGCGGGAGGAGCCTGAGCGTCCACAGCCCAAGCGGGAGGAGCCTGGCGTCCACAGCCCAGCGGGAGGAGCCTGAGCGTCCACAGCCCAAGCGGGGAGGGAGCCTGGCGTCCCACAGCCCAAGCGGGAGGAGCCTGAGCGTCCACAGCCCAAATGGGAGGAGCCTGAGCGTCCACAGCCCAAATGGGAGGAGCCTGGCGTCCACAGCCCAAGCGGGAGGAGCCTGGCGTCCCACAGCCCAGCGGGAGGAGCCTGAGCGTCCACAGCCCAAGCGGGAGGAGCCTGAGCGTCCACAGCCCGGGAGGAGCCTGAGCGTCCCACAGCCCAAGCGGAGGAGCCTGGCGTCCACAGCCTAAGCGGGAGGAGCCAGAGCGTCCACAGCCTGCCGGGAGGAGCCCGGCGTCCCACGCCCGAGTGGGAGGAGCCCCGAACGTCCTACGCCTGAGTGGGAGGAGCCCCGAACGCCCCACGCCTGAGTGGGAGGAGCCCGAGTCGTCCCACGCCTGAGTGGGAGGAGCCCAACGCCTGCACGCCTGAGTGGGAGGAGCCCGAACGTCCTGCTTGAGAGTGGGAGGAGCGGCGTCCCCACGCCTGAGTGGGGGAGCCCGAACGCCCACAGCCCAAGAGGGAGGAGTCGGTGGTCTGGCCCAAAAGGGAGGAGTCGGTAGTCCCACAGCCCAAGAGGGGGGAGTCAGTGGCCCACAGCCCAAAAGGGAGGAGTGGTGCGTCCCACAGCCCAAAAGGGAGAGTCGGGCGTCCACAGCCCAAAAAGGGAGGAGTCGGTGCGCCCACAGCCCAAAAGGGAGGAGTCGGTGCGTCCAGAGCCAGAAGGGAGGCAAGTCGGGCTTCCACAGCCCTGGGACCCAAGCCACCAGCAGAGGGAGAATGCCTGCTGGTTCAGCCCCAAGAGCCGAAAGGGAGGAGTTACAGGCTCAACCCCTGAAAATTTTGGGGGAGAGGGGCGGGAGGCTGGTGTCCCCAGCAGCCTCTATTCAGGCTGATGAGGGCAGCACGGCGCACACCAGCCCAGCCGCCACAGCAGAGGGAGCCAGCACTGCCACAGCCTCCCTCTGAGTGGCCAGCATCAGCCCCATGGCCTCCGCCACCACCACCGCTTCCTCCACTAGGAGCAGAGGAGCAGGAGCTGCCTCTGCCTCCGCCACCTCCACCAGCAGAGGGTGAATACCTGCTGGTTCCACCTCCACCGCAGTGGGAGGACTGCTTGCCCCCCCACCTCCACCAGCAGAGGGTGAATACCTGCTGGTTCCACCTCCACCGCAGTGGGAGGACTGCTTGCCCCTCCCACCTCCACCAGCAGAGGGTGAATACCTGCTGGTTCCACCACCGCCAGGAGCAGAGGAGCTGGAGCTGCCTCTGCCTCCACCACCGCCAGGAGCAGAGGAGCTGGAGCTGCCTCTGCCTCCGCCATCGAGCAGAGGAGCAGGGAGCTGCCTCTGCTGCCCGTCCTCCGCTTGGGGAGTGGGGGGGCGGGAGCCCCAGAAAGGGGAGCTGCCGGCCACACAGAAGGGGGAGGTCTGAGACCACCAACCCCAGCAGCAGTTTAAGCTGCCGAGATCGTCAGGGGAGGTCTGGAGACCTGCTCCCACTGCAGCAGTTTAAGCTGCCGGAGATCGGGGAGAGGTCAGGAGACCACTTTCCCCAGCAGCAGTTTCGCTGCAGGAGCAAACCAACAGGCTGTCAGCCGTGCCACTACCGGCAGGGTGCTGACAGCATGGCCAGCCATGGGCCCACTGAAGCCTCCTTCCCAGCCCCGAGACTTTGGCCTGGACTGCTGGATTTTAAGGGGAGGTGGCCGTTGAGGCCATGTGTGCTTTTTACAGGGGGGGTATATGTGGCAATGTGCCCCTTCCCTGTGTGCTTATTATGTGTTGTATGTTGCGTTGCGTGTGTTAATGTTGGTGTATAGATTGGTACCACGGGATATAAACGGTCTGTGTTTCACGTGTGTTTAAATTGTATATTTGTATTTAGGCATTGCACATCACGCGACGCGTGCATTTAAAATATAATATGTGAACACGGGTTTTCACGTAATGAATTCACGTGCTGGGATTCAAGTGAATAATTGATTAGTAATTGAATCCCAGCACAAACAGTATAAATAGATGCACGTTTAGTCACTTTCGGGGTTAGGTGTTCAGTGAGTGGAGAACGGGTGTGGAGAGGAGTTAAAATAAACGAAAAGAATAATACAAGTAGTTAAACGTGTCTGCTCACCGTGTTTTGTTAGTCTGTCTGTGCACTGTCTAGTCCGTTTTGTTTGTCTCTTTATTTTGGGCGTGAAGTGCCGTGTCCTGTTTTTGTGTTTAAAACCTTTTATTTTCTGTTCTGTTTATTAAATGCTGGCCGATCCATGGCTCAGCCTCCTAAACAAAAGTCTCTGTGTTTGAATTCCTTTCTGGTCTGACGCAACCCACTCTGGCCGTCTTTGTGACAGGCTCTCATTATTACTGAGCTCACAGAATGCATGTGAAACCTGGGCTGGATCACACTGCTCTGCAATGGGGCTCTCATTATTACTGAGCTCACAGAATGCATGTGAAACCTGGGCTGGATCACACTGCTCTGCAATGGGACTCTCATTATTACTGAGCTCACAGAATGCATGTGAAACCTGGGCTGGATCACACTGCTCTGCAATGGGGCTCTCATTATTACTGAGCTCACAGAATGCATGTGAAACCTGGGCTGGATCACACTGCTCTGCAATGGGGCTCTCATTATTACTGAGCTCACAGAATGCATGTGAAACCTGGACTGGATCACACTGCTCTGCAATGGGGCTCTCATTATTACTGAGCTCACAGAATGCATGTGAAACCTGGACTGGATCACACTGCTCTGCAATGGGGCTCTCATTATTACTGAGGTCACAGAATGCATGTGAAACCTGGGCTGGATCACACTGCTCTGCAATGGGGCTCTCATTATTACTGAGCTCACAGAATGCATGTGAAACCTGGACTGGATCACACTGCTCTGCAATGGGGCTCTCATTATTACTGAGCTCACAGAATGCATGTGAAACCTGGACTGGATCACACTGCTCTGCAATGGGGCTCTCATTATTACTGAGCTCACAGAATGCATGTGAAACCTGGACTGGATCACACTGCTCTGCAGTGGGGCTCTCATTATTACTGAGCTCACAGAATGCATGTGAAACCTGGACTGGATCACACTGCTCTGCAATGGGGCTCTCATTATTACTGAGCTCACAGAATGCATGTGAAACCTGGACTGGATCACACTGCTCTGCAATGGGGCTCTCATTATTACTGAGCTCACAGAATGCATGTGAAACCTGGACTGGATCACACTGCTCTGCAATGGGGCTCTCATTATTACTGAGCTCACAGAATGCATGTGAAACCTGGACTGGATCACACTGCTCTGCAATGGGGCTCTCATTATTACTGAGCTCACAGAATGCATGTGAAAGCTGGACTGGATCACACTGCTCTGCAATGGGAGCCTGGGCTGCTCTAAAAGTATTTTTTTAAACATCCATTTAAATTCGTCAGTAAACAATGAATTACATTTTTTTTACAACAACCGAGCATGTACAGCTGTCAACACCAAGCACTGCTACCGCCGTCCTGTACAACCTGCATTGAACTCACAGGAGACAGCTAACTTTACATGGACATCATTATAATCACACACACACACATTCACAGGCGCGGTGGCATATTGAAAAATGTAATAATAACCTAAAACAGTAGATTTCTGCTGCGTCTTTTTTTTTCAATTCAATGTTAGTTTCACTTACGTGTCCTCTGTACTGCCGCGTCGTGTTTGCACGACACAGTTGTTAATTACTAAGAAATAGACCTGCATACGGTACATCAGATACTAGAGTTTAATACTATTAATAGAAATAATAACAATAAAATAACTAACACGCGGATAGTTTTTTTTGCGTCTCAAGGGCACTTCTTTATTCTTACCTTGTTACTGTAAGATCTAGGTTTGCCGGAAGAGCTTCTTATTGAAATGTGCTCGTAAGCAAATCACCCAAAATAACTAAAATGATGTAGTTAAAGACCAAAACCTGTACAATGTAGACTCGAGGTTCACGGACTGCAAGAAGCGTTGCTTTAGTTTCTCTCTCTCTCTGCCTCGTCTCTGCCGGTTTTAACAGAAGGGTTATGAAACCGAAAGTGTTACAGATACAGAGGACCGCCCTTCTGTTTCCAGCAACAGATACATAACAATGTATGCACAGCTTACACTGAGGGAAGCTGCTTACACCGCTCTGTGTAAAAGATATACTACAGTATATACAATAAATAGATACTGTAATTAAACTGAACCCATAGGAGCTGACAGAACCCGCGCTGTGGTTGTCAGGAGAGCACGGGTAACACAGCGACACCTTGCGGTTAATCAGCGAGTCCTGGCATTACAGCACATTAATGACCAAAAGTACATGTTGCTTATTTTAACTCCTCAGAACCTGTGTGTCTACCCCTGTTCACAACACTACCGGGCTACATATTAAATATGTATTATTTGTTTACTAGACTGAAAGTCTCCCTCTCTCTTGCCAAGGGGAATTCGCGTTTTAATTCAGCCAGCAACCGAAAGTAAAAGTCAACCTGAGCGAACTCACGACGCGGAAGGATATCATTTAGCAGCGCATGTATTTCCGGTTCTATACTCAGAAAGCAACAGGTTCGTGATTTGTTTTATTAAGCGGTTGTATCTGGGTTCAGTACTATTTAACGTGGACGCAGCTTGCTCACGTCACTTCAGACGCGTGTGTATTGCTTGATGCATTTATAGACGCGTGTGTATTGCTTGATATACATTTATAGACGCGTGTGCATTGCTTGATATACATTTTCAGACGCGTGTGTATTGCTTGATATACATTTTCAGACGCGTGTGCATTGCTTGATATACATTTTCAGACGCGTGTGTATTGCTTGATATACATTTTCAGACGCGTGTGCATTGCTTGATATACATTTTCAGACGCGTGTGTATTGCTTGATATACATTTTCAGACGCGTGTGTATTGCTTGATATACATTTTCAGACGCGCGTGTATTGCTTGATATACATTTTCAGACGCGTGTGTATTGCTTGATATACATTTTCAGACGCGCGTGTATTGCTTGATATACATTTTCAGACGCGCGCGTGTATTGCTTGATATACATTTTCAGACGCGTGCATTGCTTGATATACATTTTCAGACGCGTGTGTATTGCTTGATATACATTTTCAGACGCGCGTGTATTGCTTGATATACATTTTCAGACGCGTGTGCATTGCTTGATATACATTTTCAGACGCGTGTGTATTGCTTGATATACATTTTCAGACGCGTGTGCATTGCTTGATATACATTTTCAGACGCGTGTGTATTGCTTGATATACATTTTCAGACGCGTGTGTATTGCTTGATATACATTTTCAGACGCGTGTGTATTGCTTGATATACATTTTCAGACGCGTGCACATTGCTTGATATACATTTTCAGACGCGTGTGTATTGCTTGATATACATTTTCAGACGCGTGTGTATTGCTTGGTGCGTGTCTAGCAGGCGCAGGTGTTGCCGCTGGTGACGCTTTGCCCGGCCGTTGCTGGTGTTCAGTAGTTTGAGCACACATTCCGGGCCTCTTTCTTGGCAGGTGTATTAAACTCCACGCGCTTTGTACAGCAAATAATAGATTTGTTTAGGTTAGCAGACAACAAAACAAAAAACAGACCCACGTTTTTCTTGGACCAGTTTAACCAGTACGAGCAGCTGAAAACCAGCAGCACCCACCCAGCACCAGTCACTGCTGGATGTTCTTCAGGGTTTGTGTGTCCCTGGAAATCTGAGACTCCAGCAGTCTGTGTGTCCCTGGAAATCCCAGACTCCAGGAGTCTGTGTGTCCCTGGAAATCCGAGACTCCAGGAGTCTGTGTGTCCCTGGAAATCCCAGACTCCAGGAGTCTGTGTGTCCCTGGAAATCCGAGACTCCAGGAGTCTGTGTGTCCCTGGAAATCCAAGACTCTAGCAGTCTGTGTGTCCCTGGAAATCCGAGACTCCAGCAGTCTGTGTGTCCCTGGAAATCCGAGACTCCAGGAGTCTGTGTGTCCCTGGAAATCCGAGACTTCTGTCTCAAAACTGCAGCCTGAGTTTAAGAGACTTCATGCTGGTCGAAGAGCGGCTGGGTCAAGAAAAAAAGAAGAAAAAACAGAACTGTATTTGCGGTACCTGTACTCAAAACCGCGACCCCTATTAATGTAACTCCTGTATCCCAGTACCCAGTAAGAAGCCATTCAACTGGTTCCAGTTCCCAGCACTGGCAGCAGATGCTGGAATGCTGAGCAGCTCAGTTTGTTAATTGTGTAAAATATTCAAACAAGTAACTCTCCTGCTGCAGCCTTGTTTGAGTTTCTTATTATTACCAGCACAGACTGCCATTTAGAAACCCCACAGAAACACTGCTGCCTGGAGCTCCACACCTCCACACCTCCACACCATCAGAGCTCAGGAGGTAGAAATGCTTATTTTTTACTTTTCATGCCTTAGGGATTGAGAAAGTGAAATAGGTGCTTATATTATACATTGGTTTTGTGCAGCTGCTGGCAACAGCGGAATCAGCTGCCTTACATGTGATAAATGTTCCGTTCTTAAAATTTTAGTTTGTTTTAATGTTGCCATCCTCAGGTGCTGTGAATCTAGTTTCACTGGACTGTGATTCTGCTGCAGTGATGAATGTGATTGCTGTGGTGACATCCTTCCTGGCGTATGATATAGCAGCCAGCTCCCTGCTGCACTGCGGGCTTCTCCTGCTGCCCTCACACTGGACCCCTTGGGCCGAAGTCGCTGCTCTGCCTCTGGCTGGTGGCCCTGGTTAAACTGGCCCTGCTCAGTCAGACCTCCCTGAGTCTCCTCTCTCAAGCTGGGAGAGGCAGTGCTGTGGGGGGCGGCCCCCCCTGCTCTATGCGGCCCAGCCAGTGGCTCTCTCACTCCGCTCTCTCCAGAGCTGGCAGCGGGTGGTGTATGTGAAGCCCGTGGAGATCGTCACCGGATTGCCGTGCCTCGGCTTCTGCCTGCCTGCTGGCCAGTGCAGTGACGGCGACGGTCTGCCTGTTCTGGGAGACCGCACTCCCCTGCAGTGCCGGGACCGAGGGAGGGGGCTCCAGCGGGGAGGAGAAGAAGCAGCAAGCCAGGGTCTTGTTCATGAGGGTGATCGGATACTCCAAACCAGACATCGTCCTGCTGGGAGGCGCCTTCCTGTTCCTGTCGCTGGCAGTGATATGTGAGTAGCACTGTCCATCTATAACCCCATTGCAGCCCACTGGCCACTAGATTAGACATTGAGAACATAGACATTGAATAGGTATGGGGTACCCAGGGCAGCACATTCATTGAATAGGTATGGGGTACCCAGGGCAGCACATTCATTGAATAGGTATGGGGTACCCAGGGCAGCACATTCATTGAATAGGTATGAGGTACCCAGAGCAGCACATTCATTGAATAGGTATGAGGTACCCAGGACAGCACAAGCTTCATTCACACTAGTTTATTTATTCAGGGGTCACCTCTTCAGTTTCTTTAGCTGTTTCAGTCTCTGGGTTTCTGTCCTTGTTTCTTCTTTATGAGTATTTCAGTGCTTAATGCTTTAAATGCACTCTTACATGTACCCTCAATGATACACACGTTTTGATTTTCAAGTGGTTTTTAATGTTGACGACATCTTCGGTTATAAAGCTCTAAAACTAATAAAACAAGTCACATTTACAGAGAAGTCAGGTTGGAGTGAGACGCATTGATTTCTGAACTTTGTTGAGTCCATTTCAGCAGTCTGACTCCCAAAAGAAAAGGACATGGCAATGCTTTTCAATGAAGTCTTCCCAAATACAGTCTTACAGGGGTCTCAATGAAGTATTCCCAATAGAGTGTTACAGGGTTTTTATTTTCAAATCAGATCAGATCAAATCAGACTGCTAGATTCTCTGACCTTGACATCTCGATTATCATATTCACAGAGACAACCGAACTGCACTGAGCAAAATACTACACTACATGTCGTTTACAAGAGGGTCCCGGGTGACAGCAGGGTCCGTCCGCACATCCACACACTCCCACAATGCACCCTGATGCAGCACACACACACACTCCCACAATGCACCCTGCTGCAGCACATCCACACACTCCCACAATGCACCCTGCTGCAGCACATCCACACACTCCCACAATGCACCATGCTGCAGCACATTCACACACTCCCACAATGCACCATGCTGCAGCACATCCACACACTCCCACAATGCACCCTGCTGCAGCATATTCACACACTCCCACAATGCACCATGCTGCAGCACATTCACACACTCCCACAATGCACCATGCTGCAGCACATCCACACACTCCCACAATGCACCATGCTGCAGCACATCCACACACTCCCACAATGCACCCTGCTGCAGCATATTTCACACTCCCCATTAATGCACCATGTTGCAGCATATTCACACACTCCCATGGTGCACCATGCTGCAGCACATCCACACATCCCCACCATGCCTGCTGCAGCATATTTCACATTACTCCACAATGCACCATGCTGCAGCACATTCACACATCCCTGAATGCACCATGCATGCGGCACATTCACATCTCCTGACAATGAACCATGCTGCAGCACATCCACACATCCCCACAATGCACCCTAACTGCAGCATATTCACACACCATCCCCATAATGCACCATGCTGCAGCACATTCACACACTCCCACAATGCACCATGTTGCAGCACATCCACACACTCCCACAATGCACCATGCTGCAGCACATCCACACACTCCCACAATGCACCATGCTGCAGCACATCCACACACCTCCTGTGCGCCGTATGCTGCAGCACATCCACACACTCTAACAATGCACCCTGCTGCAGCACATCCACACACTCTCCCAAAATGCACCCCAAAACTGCAGCATATTCACACACTCCCCACAATGCACCATGCTGCAGCACATCCACACACTCCCACAATGCACCATGCTGCAGCACATCCACACACTCCCACAATGCACCATGCTGCAGCACATCCACACACTCCCACAATGCACCCTGCTGCAGCACATCCACACACTCCCAAAATGCACCATGCTGCAGCATATTCACACACTCCCACAATGCACCATGCTGCAGCACATCCACACACTCCCACAATGCACTCTGCTGCAGCACATCCACACACTCCCACAATGCACCCTGCTGCAGCACATTCAGACAGATGGACTCTGTGTTTTCACTGATTGGGTATTGACTGCCCAATCCTATTTTGTGTATTGACTGCCCTGTGTTGTGTTGTGTATTGATTGCCATGTCCTGTGTTGTGTATTGACTGTCCTATCCTGTGTTGTGTATTGACTGTCCTGTCCTGTATTGTGTATTGACTGTCCTGTCCTGTGCTGAGTATTGACTGTCCTGTCCTGTGTTGTGCATTGACTGTCCTGTCCTGTGTTGTGTATTGACTGCCCTGTCCTGTGTTGTGTTTTGACTGCCCTGTCCTGTGTTGTGCATTGACTGCCCTGTCCTGTCCTGTGTATTGACTGTCCTGTCCTGTCCTGTGTATTGACTGTCCTGTCCTGTGTTGTTGTGTATTGACTGTCCTGTCCTGTGTTGTGTATTGACTGCCCTGTCCTGTGTTGTGTATTGACTGTCCTGTCCTGTGTTGTGTATTGACTGTCCTGTCCTGTGTTGTTGTGTATTGACTGTCCTGTCCTGTGTTGTGTATTGACTGCCCTGTCCTGTGTTGTGTATTGACTGCCCTGTCCTGTGTTGTGTATTGACTGTCCTGTCCTGTGTTGTGTATTGACTGCCCTGTCCTGTGTTGTGTATTGACTGCCCTGTCCTGTGTTGTGTATTGAATGTCCTGTCCTGTGTTGTGTATTGACTGTCCTGTCCTGTGTTGTGTATTGACTGCCCTGTCCTGTGTTGTCTTGTTTGCAGTTGAGATGTTCATTCCCTTCTACACGGGGAAGGTGATTGACATCCTGGGCTCCAGGTACAAGCAGAACGCCTTCAGCAGCGCCATCCTCTTCATGGGGCTCTTCTCACTGGGGAGGTACCTGTCTGCACTTATACACTATAATGCACTAACCCTAACCCTCACCCTCACCCTCACCCTCACCCTCACCATAACCCTCACCCTCACCCTCACCCTCACCCTCACCCTCACCCTCACCCTAACCATAACCCTCACCCTCACCCTCACCCTCACCGGGGAGGTAAGTCCACACGACAGCACAGCGTCCTTCTGTCTGTATAAAGCTTTTCTAAAGCCCCGCGCGGCTGAAGTCAGGGAGTGCCGTGGTAATGTCCTCACTGCTGGAGTTTTAGAGACACTCTGTCAATGTGTTTACATCTCAGACACTAGTGGCTCAATCAGCTCACACAGCACTGTGGTTCAGGTTCAATCAGCTCACACAGCACTGTGGTTCAGGTTCAATCAGCTCACACAGCACTGTGGTTCAGGTTCAATCAGCTCACACAGCACTGTGGTTCGGGTTCAATCAGCTCACACAGCACTGTGGTTCGGGTTCAGTCAGCTCACACAGCACTGTGGTTCAATCAGTTCACACAGCACTGTGGTTCAGGTTCAATCAGCTCACACAGCACTGTGGTTCAGGTTCAATCAGCTCACACAGCACTGTGGTTCAGGTTCAATCAGCTCACACAGCACTGTGGTTCAGGTTCAATCAGCTCACACAGCACTGTGGTTCAGGTTTCAATCAGCTCACACAGCACTGTGGTTCAGGTTCAATCAGCTCACACAGCACTGTGGTTCGGGTTCAGTCAGCTCACACAGCACTGTGGTTCAATCAGCTCACACAGCACTGTGGTTCAGGATCAATCAGCTCACACAGCACTGTGGATCAGGATCAATCAGCTCACACAGCACTGTGGTTCAGGATCAATCAGCTCACACAGCACTGTGGTTCAGGATCAATCAGCTCACACAGCACTGTGGTTCAGGATCAATCAGCTCACACAGTACTGTGGTTCAGGTTCAATCAGCTCACACAGCACTGTGGTTCAATCAGCTCACACAGCACTGTGGTTCAGGTTCAATCAGCTCACACAGCACTGTGGTTCAGGTTCAGTCAGCTCACACAGCACTGTGGTTCAGGTTCAATCAGCTCACACAGCACTGTGGTTCAGGTTCAATCAGCTCACACAGCACTGTGGTTCAGGTTCAATCAGCTCACAGCACTGTGGATCAGGATCAATCAGCTCACACAGTACTGTGGTTCAGGTTCAATCAGTTCAATCACTGTGGTTCTCACACAGCACTGTGGTTCAACACACTGTGGTTCAGGTTCAATCAGCTCACACAGCACTGTGGTTCAGGTTCAATCAGCTCACACGGCCTCACACAGCACTGTGGTTCATCAGCTCACACACAGCACTGGGTTCAGGTTCAATCAGCCTCACAGCACTGTGGTACTGTGGTTGTGGTTCAATCAGCTCACAGCAGCACTGTGGTTCAGGGTTCAATCAGCTCACACAGCACTGTGGTTCAATCAGCTCACACAGCACTGTGTTCAGATCAGGTTCAATCAGCTCACACAGCACTGTGGTTCAGGTTCAATCAGCTCACACAGCACTGTGGTTCAGGATCAACTCAGCCTCCACAGGACTCAGGTTCAATCAGCTCACAGCACTGTGGTTCAGGATCAGTCAGCTCACACAGCACTGTGGTTCAGGTTCAATCCCAGCACTCACACACACAGCACTGTGGTTCAGGTTCAATCAGCTCACACAGCACTGTGGTTCAATCAGCTCACACAGCACTGTGGTTCAGGATCCAATCAGCTCACACAGCACTGTGGATCAGGTTCAATCAGCTCACACAGCACTGTGGTTCAATCAGCTCACACAGCACTGTGGTTCAGGATCAATCAGCTCACACAGCACTGTGGTTCAATCAGCTCACACAGCACTGTGGATCAGGTTCAATCAGCTCACACAGCACTGTGGTTCAGGTTCAATCAGCTCACAGCACTGTGGTTCAGGTTCAATCAGCTCACACAGCACTGTGGTTCAGGATCAATCAGCTCACACAGCACTGTGGTTCAATCAGCTCACACAGCACTGTGGATCAGGTTCAATCAGCTCACACAGCACTGTGGTTCAGGGCTCAATCAGGTTCAATCAGCTCACACAGCACTGTGGTTCAGGTTCAATCAGCTCACACAGCACTGTGGTTCAATCAGGTTCAATCAGCTCACACAGCACTGTGGTTCCAGGATCAACTCAGCTCACACAGCACTGTGGTTCAGGTTCAATCAGCTCACACAGCACTGTGGTTCGGGTTCAATCAGCTCACAGCACTGTGGTTCAGGTTCAATCAGCTCACACAGCTGTGGTTCTGTGTTCAATCAGCTCACAGCACTGTGGTTCAGGTCAATCAGCCTCACACAGCACTGTGGTTCAGGTTCAATCAGCTCACACAGCACTGGTGGTTCAATCAGTCACACAGCACTGTGGTTCAGGTTCAATCAGCACACAGTGGGTTCAGGTTCAATCAGCCTCACACAGCACTGTGGTTCACAATCAGCTCACACAGCACTGTGGATCAGGTTCAATCAGCTCACACAGCACTGTGGTTCAGGTTCAATCAGCTCACAGCACTGTGGACTGTGGTTCAATCAGCTCACAGCACTGTGGTTCGAAATCAGCTCACACAGCACTGTGGTTCAGGTTCAATCCAGCTCACACAGCACTGTGGTTCAGGGGTTCAATCAGCTCACTCACAGCACTGTGGTTCAGGTTCAATCAGCTCACACAGCACTGTGGTTCAGGTTCAATCACTCTCACACAGCACTGTGGATCAGGTTCAATCAGCTCACACACAGCACTGTGGTTCCAGGTTCAATCAGCTCACACAGCACTGGTGGTGGATCAGGTTTCCAAGTCAACTCCTCACACAGCACTGTGGTTCAGGTTCAATCAGCTCACACAGCACTGTGGTTCAGGTTCAATCAGCTCACACAGCACTGTGGTTCAGGTTCAATCAGCTCACACACAGCACTGTGGTTCAGGTTCAATCAGCTCACACAGCACTGTGGTTCAGGGTTCAATCAGCTCACACAGCACTGTGGTTCAGGTTCAATCAGCACAGCACTGTGGTTCAATTCAATCAGCACACAGCACTGTGGTTTCAATCAGCTCACACAGCACTGTGGATCAATCAATCAGCTCACACAGCACTGTGGTTCAGGTTCAATCAGCTCACACAGCACTGTGGTTCAGGTTCAATCAGCTCACACAGCACTGTGGTTCAGGTTCAAAGCCTCACACAGCACTGTGGTTCAGGTTCAATCAGCTCACACAGCACTGTGGTTCAATTCAATCAGCTCACACAGCACTGTGGTTCGTGATCAATCAGCTCACACAGCACTGTGGTTCAGGTTCAATCAGCTCACACAGCACTGTGGTTCAGTTCAATCAGCTCACACAGCACTGTGGTTCAGGTTCAATCAGCTCACACACTGTGGTTCAGGTTCAATCAGCCACACAGCACTGTGGTTCAGGTTCAATCAGCTCACACAGCACTGTGGTTCCCGGTTCAATCAGCTCACACAGCACTGTGGTTCAGGTTCAATCAGCTCACACAGCACTGTGGTTCAGGTTCAATCAGCTCACACAGCACTGTGGTTCAGGTTCAATCAGCTCACACAGCACTGTGGTTCAGGTTCAATCAGCTCACACAGCACTGTGGATCAGGTTCAATCAGCTCACACAGCACTGTGGTTCAGGTTCAATCAGCTCACACAGCACTGGATTTCCGGGTTCAATCAGCTCACACAGCACTGTGGTTCAGGTTCAATCAGCTCACACAGCACTGTGGTTCAGGTTCAATCAGCTCACACAGCACTGTGGTTCACTTCAATCAGGTTCTGTGGTTCGTTCAATCAGCTCACACAGCACTGTGGTTCAGGTTCAATCAGCTCACACAGCACTGTGGTTCGGGTTCAATCAGCTCACACAGCACTGTGGTTCAGGTTCAATCAGCTCACACAGCACTGTGGTTCAATCAGCTCACACAGCACTGTGGTTCTCAATCAGCACACAGCACTGTGGTTCAGGTTCAATCAGCTCACACAGCACTGTGGATCAGGTTCAATCAGCCACACAGCACTGTGGATCAGCAATCTGCACTGGGATCAGGTTCAATCAGCTCACACAGCACTGTGGTTCAGGGTTCAATCAGCTCACACAGCACTGTGGTTCAGGTTCAATCAGCTCACACAGCACTGTGGTTCAATTCAATCAGCTCACAGCACTGTGGTTCAGGTCAATCAGCTCACACAGCACTGTGGTTCGGGTTCAAATCAGCTCACACAGCACTGTGGTTCAGGTTCAATCAGCTCACACAGCACTGTGGTTCAGGTTCAATCAGCTCACACAGCACTGTGGTTCAGGTTCAATCAGCTCACACAGCACTGTGGTTCAAATCAGCTCACACAGCACTGTGGTTCAGGTTCAATCAGCTCACACAGCACTGTGGATCAGGTTCAATCAGCTCACACAGCACTGTGGTTCAATCAATCTCACACAGCACTGTGGTTCAGGTTCAATCAGCTCACAGCACTGTGGTTCAATCAGCTCAACAGCACTGTGTTCAATTGGCAATCACACAGCACTGTGGTTCAGGTTCAATCAGCTCACACAGCACTGTGGTTCAGGTTCAATCAGCTCACACAGCACTGTGGTTCAGGTTCAATCAGCTCACACAGCACTGTGGTTCAGGTTCAATCAGCTCACACAGCACTGTGGTTCAGGTTCAATCAGCTCACACAGCACTGTGGTTCAGGTTCAATCAGCTCACACAGCACTGTGGTTCAGGTTCAATCAGCTCACACAGCACTGTGGTTCAGGGTTCAATCAGCTCACACAGCACTGTGTGGTTTCAATCAGCTCACACAGCACTGTGGTTCAGTTCAATCAGCACACAGCACTGTGGTTCAGGTTCAATCAGCTCACACAGCACTGTGGTTCAGGTTCAATCAGCTCACACAGCACTGTGGTTCGGGTTCAATCAGCTCACACAGCACTGTGGTTCAGGTTCAATCAGCTCTGTGGTTCAATCACAGCACTGTGGTTCAGGTTCAATCAGCTCACACAGCACTGTGGTTCAATCAATCAGCCTCACACAGCACTGTGGTTCAGGTTCAATCAGCTCACACAGCACTGTGGTTCAATCTCAATCAGCACTCACAGCACAGCACTGTGGTTCCAGGTTCAATCAGCTCACACAGCACTGTGGATCAGGTTCAATCAGCTCACACAGCACTGTGGTTCAGGTTCAATCAGCTCACACAGCACTGTGGTTCGGGTTCAATCAGCTCACACAGCACTGTGGTTCAGGGTTCAATCAGCTCACAGCAGCACTGTGGTTCAGGTTCAATCAGCTCACAGCCTCAGCACTGTGGTTCAATCAGCTCACACAGCACTGTGGTTCAGGGTTCAATCAGCTCACACAGCACTGTGGTTCAGGTTCAATCAGCTCAACAGCACTGTGGTTCAGGTTCAATCAGCTCACACAGCACTGTGGTTCAGGTTCAATCAGCTCACACAGCACTGTGGTTCAATCAGCTCACACAGCACTGTGGTTCTGGTTCAATCAGCTCACACAGCACTGTGGACCAGGTTCAATCAGCTCACACAGCACTGTGGTTCAGGGTTCAATCAGCTCACACAGCACTGTGGATCAGGGTTCAATCAGCTCACACAGCACTGTGGTTCAGGTTCAATCAGCTCACACAGCACTGTGGTTCGGTTCAATCAGCTCACACAGCACTGTGGTTCGGGTTCAATCAGCTCACACAGCACTGTGGTTCAGGTTCAATCAGCTCACACAGCACTGTGGTTCGGTTCAATCAGCTCACACAGCACTGTGGTTCAGGATCAATCAGCCTCACACAGCACTGTGGTTCAGGTTCAATCAGCTCACACAGCACTGTGGTTCAGGTTCAATCAGCTCACACAGCACTGTGGTTCAATCAATCAGCTCACACAGCACTGTGGTTCAGGTTCAATCAGCTCACACAGCACTGTGGTTCAGGTTCAATCAGCTCACACAGCACTGTGGTTCAATTCAATCAGCTCACAGCACTGTGGTTCAGGTTCAATCAGCTCACACAGCACTGTGGTTCAATCAGCTCACAGCACTGTGGTTCAGGTTCAATCAGCTCACACAGCACTGTGGTTCAATCAGCTCACACAGCACTGTGGTTCAGGTTCAATCAGCTCACACACACTGTTCCAGGTTCAATCAGCTCACACAGCACTGTGGTTCAGGGTTCAATCAGCTCACACAGCACTGTGGTTCAATCAATCAGCTCACACAGCACTGTGGTTCAGGTTCAATCAGCTCACACAGCACTGTGGTTCAGGTTCAATCAGCTCACACAGCACTGTGGTTCAGGTTCAATCAGCTCACACAGCACTGTGGTTCAGGTTCAATCAGCTCACACAGCACTGTGGTTCAATCAGGCACTTTCAGCACCAGCTCACACAGCACTGTGGTTCAGGTTCAATCAGCTCACAGCACTGTGGTTCAGGTTCAATCAGCTCACACAGCACTGTGGTTCACGGTTCAATCAGCTCACACAGCACTGTGGTTCAGGTTCAATCAGCTCACACAGCACTGTGGATCAGGTTCAATCAGCTCACACAGCACTGTGGTTCAGGTTCAATCAGCTCACACAGCACTGTGGTTCAGGTTCAATCAGCTCACACAGCACTGTGGTTCAGGTTCAATCAGCTCACACAGCACTGTGGTTCAGGTTCAATCAGCTCACACAGCACTGTGGTTCAGGTTCAATCAGCTCACAGCACTGTGGATCAGGTGTCCAATCAGCTCACAGCACTGTGGTTCAGGTTCAATCAGCTCACACAGCACTGTGGTTCAGGTTCAATCAGCTCACACAGCACTGTGGTTCAGGTTCAATCAGCTCACACAGCACTGTGGGTTCAGGTTCAATCCCAGCTCACACAGCACTGTGGTTCAGGTTCAATCAGCTCACACAGCACTGTGGTTCAGGTTCAATCAGCTCACAGCACTGTGGTTCAAATCAGCTCACACAGCACTGTGGTTCAGGTTCAATCAGCTCACACAGCACTGTGGTTCAGGTTCAATCAGCTCACACAGCACTGTGGTTCAGGCTCAATCAGCTCACACAGCACTGTGGTTCAGGTTCAATCAGCTCACACAGCACTGTGGTTCAGGTTCAATCAAAGTCACACAGCACTGTGGTTCAGGTTCAATCAGCTCACACAGCACTGTGGTTCAGGGTTCACCAGCTCACACAGCACTGTGGTTCAATCAGCCAGCTCACACAGCACTGTGGTTCGGTTCAATCAGCTCACACAGCACTGTGGATCAGGTTCAATCAGCTCACACAGCACTGTGGTTCAGGTTCAATCAGCTCACACAGCACTGTGGTTCAGGTTCAATCAGCTCACACAGCACTGTGGTTCAGGTTCAATCAGCTCACAGCACTGTGGTTCAGGATTCAATCAGCTCACACAGCACTGTGGTTCAGGTCAATCAGCTCTCACACAGCACTGTGGTTCAATCAGCTCACACAGCACTGTGGATCAGGTTCAATCAGCCTCACACAGCACTGTGGTTCAGGTTCAATCACCTCACAGCACTGTGGTTCAGGGTTCAATCAGCTCACACAGCACTGTGGTTCAGGTTCAATCAGCTCACACAGCACTGTGGTTCAGGGTTCAATCAGCTCACACAGCACTGTGGTTCAGGTTCAATCAGCTCACACAGCACTGTGGTTCAGGTTCAATCAGCTCACACAGCACTGTGGTTCAGGTTCAATCAGCTCACACAGCACTGTGGTTCAGGTTCAATCAGCTCACACAGCACTGTGGATCAGGTTCAATCAGCTCACACAGCACTGTGGATCAGGTTCAATCAGCTCACACAGCACTGTGGTTCAGGTTCAATCAGCTCACACAGCACTGTGGTTCAGGATCAATCAGCTCACAGCACTGTGGTTCAGGTTCAATCAGCTCACACAGCACTGTGGTTCAGGTTCAATCAGCTCACACAGCACTGTGGTTCAGGTTCAATCAGCTCACACAGCACTGTGGTTCAGGTTCAATGTGGTTCAATCAATCAGCTCACACAGCACTGTGGTTCAGGTTCAATCAGCTCACACAGCACTGTGGTTCAGGATCAATCAGCTCACAGCAGCACTGTGGTTCAGGTTCAATCAGCTCACACAGCACTGTGGTTCAGGGTTCAATCAGCTCACACAGCACTGTGGATCAGGTTCAATCAGCCTCACACAGCACTGTGGTTCAGGTTCAATTCACACAGCACTGTGGTTCAATCAGCTCACACAGCACTGTGGTTCAGGTTCAATCAGCCACACAGCACTGTGGTTCAGGTTCAATCAGCTCACACAGCACTGTGGATCAGGTTCAATCAGCTCACACAGCACTGTGGTTCAGGTTCATCAGCTCACACAGCACTGTGGTTCAGGGTTCAATCAGCTCACACAGCACTGTGGTTCAGGTTCAGCAGCTCACACAGCACTGTGGTTCAGGTTCAATCAGCTCACAGCACTGTGGTTCAGGTTCAATCAGCTCACACAGCACTGTGGTTCAGGTTCAATCAGCTCACACAGCACTGTGGTTCAGGTTCAATCAGCTCACACAGCACTGTGGTTCAGGTTCAATCAGCTCACACAGCACTGTGGATCAGGATCAATCAGCCACACAGCACTGTGGTTCAGGTTCAATCAGCTCACACAGCACTGTGGATCAGGGTTCAATCAGCTCACACAGCACTGTGGTTCAGGTTCAATCAGCTCACACAGCACTGTGGTTCAATCAGCTCACACAGCACTGTGGTTCAGGGTTCAATCAGCTCACCACAGCACTGTGGTCAGGTTCAATCAGCTCACACAGCACCAGGTTCAGCTCATGTGCACCAATCAGCTCACCAGCACTGTGGTTCAGGTTCAATCCCCGCCACAGCACTGTATGTTCAATCAGCTCACCCAGCACTTCCAGGTTCTAATCAGCTGGTTCAGGTTCAATCTTCCCACAGCATTGGTTCAGGATCAACTCCACAGCACTCATCATGTGCTCACACAGCACTGTGGTTCAGGTTCAATAGCCTCACACAGCACTGTGGATCAGGATCAATCAGCTCACACAGCACTGTGGTTCAATCAGCTCACACAGCACTGTGGCCGGGTTCAAATCAGCTCACACAGCACTGTGGTTCAGGTTCAAGTCGCCTGGCCACAGCACTGTGGTTCAGGTCTTAATCAGCCTTTGACAGCACTGAGTCTGTCTGACCAGGCCTCCACACAGCACTGTGGTCTAACTCTCCCACACCTTCGTAGGTTCTCTGGGCCTGGCTGCACTCGTGGTTCAGGTTCAATCTCCACACAGCTCCCAGGATCAGCTTCCACACCCCACTGTGGTTCAACTAAATTCTCCCAGCACTAAGGTTCTTCCTCCCCAGCACTAGAATGGGATCTCTTCTCCCCACTGGGAATAATTAGCCTCCTGTGGTCTTCTCCCTCAGCCCACGCACTAGGGTTCTCCTTTCAGTCAGCCCTCAGCACTGGGTTTCATAGGGCTCCTTCACAGCACTGTGGTTTCCATTGGGGACAGCACTCCCCAGGTCTGGGTCGGCTCCCCCTTCCCACCTTCATGTGGCTCTCTCCCTCTTCATTCATGTGCTCCCCTCTCTCAGCTTTCCCTTTCTCCTTGTGCTCCCTTCTTCCCATAGCTTCACTCAAGACAGGTGTTCCTTCACCCCAGCATCCTTCATGTGTTCCAGGTGACTGTTTCCCCACTCCATTTCCAAGACAGGTGAGAGCACACAGCTCCCAAAGCCCCTGATGGATTCCACAGCATCCCATCAAGACAGGTGGAGGAAGAGAGATCACAAGACAGATTTTCTCCAAGACAGGTGAGAGCACACAAAAGCATCACCAAGACAGGTGAGAGCACACAGCATCAAGACAGGTGAGAGGACACAGCACACCAAGACAGGTGAGAGTACACAGCATCACCAAGACAGGTGAGAGCACACAGCATCACCAAGACAGGTGAGAGCACACAGCATTACCAAGACAGGTGAGAGTACACAGCATTACCAAGACAGGTGAGAGTATAACACAGCATCACCAAGACAGGTGGAGAGCACACACATTACCAAGACAGGTGAGAGTACACAGCATCACCAAGACAGGTGAGAGCACACAGCATCACTCAAGACAGGTGAGAGCACACAGCATTACCAAGACAGGTGAGAGCACACAGCATCACCAAGACAGGTGAGAGCACACAGCATCACCAAGACAGGTGAGAGCAATACAGCATTACCAAGACAGGTGAGAGTACACAGCATTACCAAGACAGGTGAGAGAGAGCACACAGCATCACCAAGACAGGTGAGAGCACAGCATTACCAAGACAGGTGAGAGCACACAGCATCACCAAGACAGGTGAGAGCACAACATCACCAAGACAGGTGAGAGCACAGCATTACCAAGACAGGTGAGAGTACACAGCATCACCAAGACAGGTGAGAGCACACAGCACTACCAAGACAGGTGAGAGCACACAGCATTACCAAGACAGGTGAGAGTACACAGCATTACCAAGACAGGTGAGAGCTACACAGCATCACCAAGACAGGTGAGAGCACACAGCATTACCAAGACAGGTGAGAGCACAATGTTATCACCAAGACAGGTGAGGAGTACCACAACATTACCAAGACAGGTGAGAGCACACAGCATTACCAAGACAGGTTACCGAAATGAATACCAAGACAGGTGAGAGTACCAAGACAAGACATTACCAAGACAGGGTGAGAGCACAATACATAATACCAAGACAGGTGAGAGCACACAGCATTAGACAGGTGAGAGTACACAGCATCACCAAGACAGGTGAGAGCACACAGCATTACAAAACAGGTGAGAGCACACAGCATTACCAAGACAGGGTGAGAGCACACAGCATTACCAAGACAGGTGAGAGCACACAGTTATTACCAAGACAGGTGAGAGCACACAACATTACCAAGACAGGTGAGAGTACACAGCATTACTAAGACAGGTGAGAGCACACAGCATTACCAAGACAGGTGAGAGCACACACACCGCCAAGACAGGTGAGAGCACACATTACCAAGACAGGTGAGAGCACAAACATTATCAAGACAGGTGAGAGCACACACAGCACCAAGACAGGTGAGAGCACTTGCCAAGACAGGTGACAGCACACAAAAACAGGTGAGAGAGTACCACCATTACCAAGACAGGTGAGAGCACACAGCATTACCAAGACAGGTGAGCAGTACACAGTTATTACCAAGACAGGTGAGAGTACACAGCATTACCAAGACAGGTGAGAGCACAGCATTACCAAAGACAGGTGAGAGTACACATTACCAAGACACAGGTGAGAGAGCACACAGCATTACCAAGACAGGAGAGCAATACAGCATTACCAAGACAGGTGAGAGCACACGTTATTACCAAGACAGATGAGAGCACAAAGACAGCATCACCAAGACAGGTGAGAGCAAACATCATTACCAAGACAGGTGAGAGCACAGCATTACCAAGACAGGTGAGAGTACACAGCATTACTAAGACAGGTGAGAGCACACAGCATTCACCAAGACAGGTGAGAGTACACAGCATTACCAAGACAGGTGAGAGTACCGCTGTTATCACCAAGACAGGTGAGAGCACACAGCATTACCAAGACAGATGAGAGCACACAGCATTACCAAGACAGGTGAGAGCACACAGCATTACCAAGACAGGTGAGAGAGCAACATGGCATCACCAAGACAGGTGAGAGCACAGCATTACCAAGACAGAGAGAGCACACAGCATTACACAAGACAGGTGAGAGTGTCACACTAAGAGAGAGGGTGAGTGGACAAGACAGATGAGAGCACACAGCATCACCAAGACAGATGAGAGCAAACAGCATTTACCAAGACAGGTGAGAGAGCACATCATTACCAAGACAGGGTGAGAGCACACAGCATCACCAAGACAGGGTGAGAGCACACCAATACCAAGACAGATTTAGACACAATAAAGACACAGAGCAAAAACATATAGTAAGACAATGACTAAGACACCGCCATTACCAAGAACAGCAGAAACACATGTTTTATTTCTAGAAAGCAGCACAAGACAGGAGTTTGTTGTTGCACACAGCATTACTTAGACAGGTGAGAGTAAACAGCATTAAATTCTCTCCAAGACAGGAGAGATTACAGCATCACCAAGACAGGTGGAGAGTACAGCATCACCAAGACAGGGTGAGAGCACACAGCATTACCAAGACAGGTGTCTGTGTGTGTCACAGCATCACCAAGAGTGTGGTGAGAGTGTCACAGCATCACCAAGACAGTGAGAGCACACAGCATCACCAAGACAGGTGAGAGCACAGCATCACCAAGACAGGTGAGAGCAATACCAGCATTACCAAGACAGGTGAGAGCACACAACAAGACAGGTGTGGTGTTTTTCTTTGTAACTGTGATGAGTATTTTTGTGTCGAACAATATATATGTGTGTAGAATAAGTCTGATTGTACTGCCCAATACCCCTGGTATTCTGAACAGATAATCTCTTCTTTAAAAAATATACTCAGTATTTTAATGAGTAAAGACGCCTAAAAGTGAACGGTCCCCCTCGGAAATGTTCCTCTTTTCTGTGAAAGTAGCACAGCTGGGGACGGTGGGAGTTTGTTGTTGATATCTTCACCAGATCGTGTATGAAATATCTTGATATCTCTGAGTAGAAAAT
>CM072698.1:9246300-9273617 GCA_036884735.1 Huso huso | reverse complement strand
ACTCGCCTTAGGGATTGAGAAAGTGAAATAGGTGCTTATATTATACATTGGTTTTGTGCTGCTGCTGGCAACAGCGGAGTCAGCTGCCTTACATGTGATAAACGTTCCCTTCTTAAAATTATGAGTTTGTTTTAATGTTGCCATCCTCAGGTGCTGTGAATCTGGTTTCGCCGGGACTGTGATTCTGCTGCAGTGATGAATGTGATTACTGTGGTGATATCCTTCCTGGCGTGTGATATCGCAGCCAGCTCCCTGCTGCACTGCGGGCTTCTCCTCCTGCCCCTCACACTGGACCCCTTCGGGGCCGAGTCGCTGCTCTGCCTCTGGCTGGTGGGCCTGGTTAAACTGGCCCTGCTCAGTCAGACCTCCCTGAGTCTCCTCTCTCAAGCTGGGAGAGGCAGTGCTGTGAGGGGCCGGGCCCCCCTGCTCTATGCGGCCGCGCTGTGCGCTCTCACTCCGGCTCTCCAGAGCTGGCAGCGGGCGGTGTATGTGAAGCCCGTGGAGATCGTCACCGGATCGCCGTGCCTCGGCTTCTGCCTGCTGGCCAGTGCAGTGACGGCGACGGCCTGCCTGTTCTGGGAGACCGCGATCCCCTGCAGTGCCGGGACCGAGGCAGGGGACTCCAGCGGGGAGGAGAAGAAGCAGCAAGCCAGGGTCTTGTTCATGAGGGTGATCGGATACTCCAAACCAGACATCGTCCTGCTGGGAGGCGCCTTCCTGTTCCTGTCGCTGGCAGTGATATGTGAGTAGCACTGTCCATCTATAACCCCATTGCAGCCCACTGGCCACTAGATTAGACATTGAGAACATAGACATTGAATAGGTATGAGGTACCCAGGACAGCACATTCATTGAATAGATATGGGGTACCCAGGACAGCACATTCATTGAATAGATATGGGGTACCCAGGGCAGCACATTCATTGAATAGGTATGAGGTACCCAGGGCAGCACATTCATTGAATAGGTATGAGGTACCCAGGGCAGCACATTCATTGAATAGGTATGAGGTACCCAGGGCAGCACATTCATTGAATAGGTATGAGGTACCCAGGGCAGCACATTCATTGAATAGGTATGAGGTACCCAGGGCAGCACAGGGTTCATTCACACTAGTTTATTTATTCAGGGGTCACCTCTTCAGTTTCTTTAGCTGTTTCAGACTCTGGGTTTCTATCCTTGTTTCTTCTTTATGAGTAGCTCAGTGCTTAATGCTTTAAATGCACTCTTACATGTACCCTCAATGATAGACACGTTCTGATTTTCAAGTGGTTTTTAATGTTGAGGACATCTTCAGTTATAAAGCTCTAAAACTAATAAAACAAGTCACATTTACAGAGAAGTCAGGTTGGAGTGAGACGCATTGATTTCTGAACTTTGTTGAGTCCATTTCAGCAGTCTGAGTCCCAAAAGAAAAGGACATGGCAATGCTTTTCAATGAAGTCTTCCCAAATACAGTCTTACAGGGGTCTCAATGAAGTATTCCCAATAGAGTGTTACAGGGTTTTTATTTTCAAATCAGATCAGAGGGTCCTTGGTGACAGCAGGGTCCGTCCACACATCCAAACACTCCCACAATGCACTCTGCTGCAGCACATCCACACACTCCCACAATGCACTCTGCTGCAGCACATCCACACACTCCCACAATGCACCCTGCTGCAGCACATCCACACACTCCCACAATGCACCCTGCTGCAGCATATTCACACACTCCCACTATGCACCATGCTGCAGCACATCCACACACTCCCACAATGCACTCTGCTGCAGCACATCCACACACTCCCACAATGCACCATGCTGCAGCACATCCACACACTCCCACAATGCACCATGCTGCAGCACATCCACATACTCCCACAATGCACTCTGCTGCAGCACATCCACACACTCCCACAATGCACTCTGCTGCAGCACATCCACACACTCCCACAATGCACCATGCTGCAGCACATCCACACACTCCCCAATGCACCATGCTGTAGCACATCCACACTCCCCACAATGCACCATGCTGCAGCACATCCACACTCCCACAATGCACCCTGCTGCAGCACATCCACACACTCCCACAATGCACCATGCTGCAGCACATCCACACACTCCCACAATGCACCATGCTACAGCACATTCAGACAGATGGACTCTGTGTTTTCACTGATTGGGTATTGACTGCCCAATCCTATTTTGTGTATTGACTGCCCTGTGTTGTGTTGTGTATTGATTGCCATGTCCTGTGTTGTGTATTGACTGACCTGTCCTATGTTGTGTATTGACTGCCCTATCCTGTGTTGTGTATTGACTGACCTGTCCTATGTTGTGTATTGACTGTCCTGTCCTGTGTTGTGTATTGACTGTCCTGTCCTGTGTTGTGTATTGACTGCCCTGTCCTGTGTTGTGTATTGACTGCCCTGTCCTGTGTTGTGTATTGACTGCCCTGTCCTGTGTTGTGTATTGACTGCCCTGTCCTGTGTTGTGCCCTGTCCTGTGTTGTGTATTGACTGTCCTGTCCTGTGTTGTGTATTGACTGTCCTGTCCTGTGTTGTGTATTGACTGCCCTGTCCTGTGTTGTGTATTGACTGCCCTGTCCTGTGTTGTGTATTGACTGCCCTGTCCTGTGTTGTGCCCTGTCATGTGTTGTGTATTGACTGTCCTGTCCTGTGTTGTGTATTGACTGCCCTGTCCTGTGTTGTGTATTGACTGCCCTGTCCTGTGTTGTGTATTGAATGCCCTGTCCTGTGTTGTGTATTGACTGCCCTGTCCTGTGTTGTGTATTGACTGTCCTGTCCTGTGTTGTGTATTGACTGTCCTGCCCTGTGTTGTGTATTGACTGCCCTGTCCTGTGTTGTGTATTGACTGCCCTGTGTTGTGTATTGACTGCCCTGTCCTGTGTTGTGTATTGACTGCCCTGTCCTGTGTTGTGTATTGAATGTCCTGTCCTGTGTTGTGTATTGACTGTCCTGTCCTGTGTTGTGTATTGACTGCCCTGTCCTGTGTTGTGCCCTGTCCTGTGTTGTGTATTGACTGTCCTGTCCTGTGTTGTGTATTGACTGTCCTGTCCTGTGTTGTGTATTGACTGCCCTGTCCTGTGTTGTGTATTGACTGCCCTGTCCTGTGTTGTGTATTGACTGCCCTGTCCTGTGTTGTGCCCTGTCATGTGTTGTGTATTGACTGTCCTGTCCTGTGTTGTGTATTGACTGCCCTGTCCTGTGTTGTGTATTGACTGCCCTGTCCTGTGTTGTGTATTGAATGCCCTGTCCTGTGTTGTGTATTGAATGCCCTGTCCTGTGTTGTGTATTGACTGCCCTGTCCTGTGTTGTGTATTGACTGTCCTGTCCTGTGTTGTGTATTGACTGTCCTGTCCTGTGTTGTGTATTGACTGTCCTGTCCTGTGTTGTGTATTGACTGCCCTGTCCTGTGTTGTGTATTGACTGCCCTGTCCTATGTTGTGTATTGACTGCCCTGTCCTGTGTTGTGTATTGACTGCCCTGTCCTATGTTGTGTATTGACTGTCCTGTCCTGTGTTGTGTATTGACTGCCCTGTCCTGTGTTGTGTATTGACTGCCCTGTGTTGTGTATTGACTGCCCTGTCCTGTGTTGTGTATTGACTGCCCTGTCCTGTGTTGTGTATTGACTGCCCTGTCCTGTGTTGTGTATTGACTGCCCTGTCCTGTGTTGTGCCCTGTCATGTGTTGTGTATTGACTGTCCTGTCCTGTGTTGTGTATTGAATGTCCTGTCCTGTGTTGTGTATTGACTGTCCTGTCCTGTGTTGTGTATTGACTGCCCTGTCCTGTGTTGTGCCCTGTCATGTGTTGTGTATTGACTGCCCTGTCCTGTGTTGTGTATTGACTGCCCTGTCCTGTGTTGTGTATTGAATGTCCTGTCCTGTGTTGTGTATTGACTGTCATGTCCTGTGTTGTGTATTGACTGCCCTGTCCTGTGTTGTGTATTGACTGTCCTGTCCTGTGTTGTGTATTGACTGTCCTGTCCTGTGTTGTGTATTGACTGTCCTGTCCTGTGTTGTGTATTGACTGTCCTGTCCTGTCCTGAGTTGTGTATTGACTGCCCTGTCCTGTGTTGTGTATTGACTGCCCTGTCCTGTGTTGTGTATTGACTGCCCTGTCCTGTGTTGTGTATTGACTGTCCTGTCCTGTATTTGTGTATTGACTGCCCTGTCCTGTGTTGTGTATTGACTGCCCTGTCCTGTGTTGTGCCCTGTCATGTGTTGTGTATTGACTGTCCTGTCCTGTGTTGTGTATTGACTGCCCTGTCCTGTGTTGTGTATTGACTGCCCTGTCCTGTGTTGTGCCCTGTCCTGTGTTGTGTATTCACTGTCCTGTCCTGTGTTGTGTATTGACTGCCCTGTCCTGTGTTGTGTATTGACTGCCCTGTCCTGTGTTGTGCCCTGTCCTGTGTTGTGTATTGACTGTCCTGTCCTGTGTTGTGTATTGACTGCCCTGTCCTGTCCTGTGTTGTGTATTGACTGTCCTGTCCTGAGTTGTGTATTGACTGCCCTGTCCTGTGTTGTGTATTGACTGCCCTGTCCTGTGTTGTGTATTGACTGCCCTGTCCTGTGTTGTGTATTGACTGTCCTGTCCTGTGTTGTGTATTGACTGCCCTGTCCTGTGTTGTGTATTGACTGCCCTGTCCTGTGTTGTGTATTGACTGCCCTGTCCTGTGTTGTGTATTGACTGCCCTGTCCTGTGTTGTGCCCTGTCCTGTGTTGTGTATTGACTGCCCTGTCCTGTGTTGTGTATTGACTGCCCTGTCCTGTGTTGTGTATTGACTGTCCTGTGTTGTGTTGTGCCCTGTCCTGTGTTGTGTATTGACTGTCCTGTCCTGTGTTGTGTATTGACTGCCCTGTCCTGTGTTGTGTATTGACTGTCCTGTCCTGAGTTGTGTATTGACTGCCCTGTCCTATGTTGTGTATTGACTGCCCTGTCCTGTGTTGTCTTGTTTGCAGTTGAGATGTTCATTCCCTTCTACACAGGGAAGGTGATTGACATCCTGGGCTCCAGGTACAAGCAGAACGCCTTCAGCAGCGCCATCCTCTTCATGGGGCTCTTCTCACTGGGGAGGTACCTGTCTGCACTTATACACTATAATGCACTAACCCTCACCCTAACCCTCACCCTAACCCTAACCCTCACCCTCACCCTAACCTTCACTGGGGAGGTACCTGCCTGCACTTATACACTATAATGCACTAACCCTCACCCTCACCCTCACCCTCACCCTCACCCTCACCCTCACTGGGGAGGTACCTGTCTGCACTTATACACTATAATGCACTAACCCTCACCCTCACCCTAACCCTCACCCTCACCCTCACCCTAACCCTCACCATAACCCTCACCCTCACCATAACCCTCACCCTAACCCTCACCCTCACCCCTCACCATAACCCTAACCTCACCCTAACCCTAACCCTCACCCTCACCCTCACCATAACCCTCACCCTCACCCTAACGCTAACCCTCACCATAACCCTCACCTCAGCCTCACCCCTCACCTTAACCCTCACCCTCACCTCACCTCACCCTTTAATTTAACCTCGCCATAACCCTCACCTCACCTTTAACCCCTAACCCTAACCTTAACCCTCACCTCACCCCTAACCATAACCTCACCCTAACCATAACCCCTCACCTCACCCTTAAACCCTAACCTCACCTCACCTCCACCTCACCATAACCCTCACCCTCACCCACAGCCTCAACCTCAGCCTCACCCTCACCCTCACCCTCACCCTCACCCTAACCCTCGCCATAACCCTCACCCTCACCTCACCCTCCCCTAACCATAACCCTCACCCTCACCCCTCAGCCTCACCCTCACCGGGAGGTAAGTCCACACCGACAGCACAGCGCCCTTCTGTCTGTATAAAAAGCTTTTCTAAAGCCCCGCGTGGCTGAAGCCAGGGAGTGCCGTGGTAATGCCCTCACCGCTGGAGTTTTAGAGACACTCTGTCAATGTGTTTACATCTCAGACACTAGTGGCTCAATCAGCTCACACAGCACTGTGGTTCAGGTTCAATCAGCTCACACAGCACTGTGGTTCAGGTTCAATCAGCTCACACAGCACTGTGGTTCAGGTTCAATCAGCTCACACAGCACTGTGGTTCAGGTTCAATCAGCTCACACAGCACTGTGGTTCAGGTTCAATCAGCTCACACAGCACTGTGGATCAGGTTCAATCAGCTCACACAGCACTGTGGTTCAGGTTCAATCAGCTCACACAGCACTGTGGTTCAGGATCAATCAGCTCACACAGCACTGTGGTTCAGGTTCAATCAGCTCACACAGCACTGTGGATCAGGTTCAATCAGCTCACACACAGCACTGTGGTTCAGGTTCAATCAGCTCACACAGCACTGTGGTTCAGGTTCAATCAGCTCACACAGCACTGTGGTTCAATCAGCTCACACAGCACTGTGGTTCAGGTTCAATCAGCTCACACAGCACTGTGGTTCAGGTCCAATCAGCTCACACAGCACTGTGGTTCAATCAGCTCACACAGCACTGTGGTTCGGGTTCAATCAGCTCACACAGCACTGTGGATCAGGTTCAATCAGCTCACACAGCACTGTGGTTCAGGATCAATCAGCCTGCCACAGCACTGTGGTTCAGGTTCAATCAGCCTCACACAGCACTGTGGTTCAGGTTCAATCAGCTCACACAGCACTGTGGTTCAATCAGCTCACACAGCACTGTGGTTCAGGTTCAATCAGCTCACACAGCACTGTGGTTCAATCAGCTCACACAGCACTGTGGTTCGGGTTCAATCAGCTCACACAGCACTGTGGTTCAGGTTCAATCAGCTCACACAGCACTGTGGTTCAGGTTCAATCAGCTCACACAGCACTGTGGTTCAGGTTCATCAGCTCACACAGCACTGTGGTTCAGGTTCAATCAGCTCACACAGCACTGTGGTTCAGGTTCAATCAGCTCACACAGCACTGTGGTTCAGGTTCAATCAGCTCACACAGCACTGTGGATCAGGTTCAATCAGCTCACACAGCACTGTGGTTCAATCAGCTCACACAGGACTGTGGTTCAGGTTCAATCAGCTCACACAGCACTGTGGATCAGGATCAATCAGCTCACACAGGACTGTGGTTCAGGTTCAATCAGCTCACACAGCACTGTGGTTCAATCAGCTCACACAGCACTGTGGTTCGGGTTCAATCAGCTCACACAGCACTGTGGATCAGGATCAATCAGCTCACACAGGACTGTGGTTCAGGTTCAATCAGCTCACACAGCACTGTGGTTCAGGTTCAATCAGCTCACACAGCACTGTGGTTCAGGTTCAATCAGCTCACACAGCACTATGGTTCGGGTTCAATCAGCTCACACAGCACTGTGGTTCAGGATCAATCAGCTCACACAGCACTGTGGTTCAATCAGCTCACACAGCACTGTGGTTCGGGTTCAATCAGCTCACACAGCACTGTGGATCAGGATCAATCAGCTCACACAGGACTGTGGTTCAGGTTCAATCAGCTCACACAGCACTGTGGTTCAGGTTCAATCAGCTCACACAGCACTGTGGTTCAGGTTCAATCAGCTCACACAGCACTGTGGTTCGGGTTCAATCAGCTCACACAGCACTGTGGTTCAGGATCAATCAGCTCACACAGCACTGTGGTTCAGGATCAATCAGCTCACAGCAGCACTGTGGTTCAGGTTCAATCAGCCACACAGCACTGTGGTTCAGGTTCAATCAGCTCACACAGCACTGTGGTTCAATCAGCTCACACAGGACTGTGGTTCAGGTTCAATCAGCACACAGCACTGTGGTTCAGGTTCAATCAGCCACACAGCACTGTGGTTCAGGTTCAATCAGCTCACACAGCACTGTGGTTCAGGATCAATCAGCCTCACACAGCACTGTGGTTCAGGTTCAATCAGCTCACACAGCACTGTGGTTCAGGTTCAATCAGCTCACACAGCACTGTGGTTCAGGATCAATCAGCTCACACAGCACTGTGGTTCAGGTTCAATCAGCCTGCCACAGCACTGTGGTTCAGGTTCAATCAGCTCACAGCACTGTGGTTCAATCAGCTCACACAGCACTGTGGTTCAGGATCAATCAGCCACACAGCACTGTGGTTCAGGTTCAATCAGCTCACACAGCACTGTGGTTCAGGTTCAATCAGCTCACACAGCACTGTGGATCAGGTTCAATCAGCTCACACAGCACTGTGGTTCAGGTTCAATCAGCTCACACAGCACTGTGGATCAGGTTCAATCAGCTCACACAGCACTGTGGTTCAGGATCAATCAGCTCTGCCACAGCACTGTGGTTCAGGTTCAATCAGCTCACACAGCACTGTGGTTCAGGTTCAATCAGCTCACACAGCACTGTGGATCAGGGCCTCACACAGCACTGTGGTTCAGGTTCACACAGCACTGTGGCACTGTGGTTCAGGGTTCAATCAGCTCACACAGCACTGTGGATCAGGTTCAATCAGCTCACACAGCACTGTGGTTCAGGTTCAATCAGCTCACACAGCACTGTGGTTCAGGTTCAATCAGCTCACACAGCACTGTGGATCAGGTTCAATCAGCTCACACAGCACTGTGGTTCAGGTTCAATCAGCTCACACAGCACTGTGGTTCAGGTTCAATCAGCTCACACAGCACTGTGGTTCAATCAGCTCACACAGCACTGTGGTTCAGGTTCAATCAGCTCACACAGCACTGTGGTTCAGGTTCAATCAGCTCACCCAGCACCGTGGTTCAGGTTCAATCAGCTCACACAGCACTGTGGTTCAGGTTCAATCAGCTCACACAGCACTGTGGTTCAATCAGCTCACACAGCACTGTGGTTCAGGTTCAATCAGCTCACACAGCACTGTGGTTCAATCAGCTCTCACAGCACTGTGGTTCAGGATCAATCAGCTCACACAGCACTGTGGATCAGGTTCAATCAGCTCACACAGCACTGTGGTTCAGGTTCAATCAGCTCACACAGCACTGTGGATCAGGTTCAATCAGCTCACACAGCACTGTGGTTCAATCAGCTCACACAGCACTGTTGTTCAGGTTCAATCAGCTCACAGCACTGTGGATCAGGGTTCAATCAGCTCACACAGCACTGTGGTTCAGGTTCAATCAGCTCACACACAGCACTGTGGTTCAATCAGCCACACAGCACTGTGGTTCAGGTTCAATCAGCTCACACAACACTGTGGTTCAGGTTCAATCAGCTCACACAGCACTGTGGTTCAATCAGCTCACACAGCACTGTGGTTCAGGTTCAATCAGCTCACACAGCACTGTGGTTCAGGTTCAATCAGCTCACACAGCACTGTGGTTCAATCAGCTCACACAGCACTGTGGTTCAGGTTCAATCAGCTCACACAGCACTGTGGTTCAGGTTCAATCAGCTCACCCAGCACCGTGGTTCAGGTTCAATCAGCTCACACAGCACTGTGGATCAGGTTCAATCAGCTCACACAGCACTGTGGTTCAGGTTCAGTCGGCTCCCTCTCTCCCCACCTCTCTCTTCATGTGCTCCCTCTCTCCCCAGCTCTCTCTCTCTCTTCATGTGCTCCCTCTCTCCCCAGCTCTCTCTCTTCATGTGCTCCCTCTCTTCATGTGCTCCCTCTCTCCCCGGCTCTCTCTCTCTTCATGTGCTCCCTCTCCCCAGCTCTCTCTCTCTTCATGTGCTCCTCTCTCCCCAGCCTCTCTCTCTCTTCATGTGCTCCCTCTCTCCCCAGCTCTCTCTCTCTCTTCATGTGCTTCCTCTCTCCCCAGCTCTCTCTCTCTTCATGTGCTCCCTCTCTCCCCAGCTCTCTCTCTCTCTTCATGTGCTCTCTCCCCAGCTCTCTCTCTCTGCGGGCTGCGGGGTCTGTCTCCATGTGCTCCCTGTCCAGACTCAACAAGCGCGTGCGGGTCCTGCTCTTCAGAGCGCTGGTGAAGCAGGAGATCGGCTTCTTCGAGACTACCAAGACAGGTGAGAGTACACAGCATTACCAAGACAGGTGAGAGTACACAGCATTACCAAGACAGGTGAGAGCACACAGCATTACCAAGACAGGTGAGAGTACACAGCATTACCAAGACAGGTGAGAGTACACAGCATCACCAAGACAGGTGAGAGTACACAGCATCACCAAGACAGGTGAGAGCACACAGCATTACCAAGACAGGTGAGTACACAGCATTACCAAGACGGGTGAGAGTACACAGCATCACCAAGACAGGTGAGCACACAGCATTACCAAGACAGGTGAGAGCACACAGCATTACCAAGACAGGTGAGAGTACACAACATCACCAAGACAGGTGAGAGTATACAGCATTACCAAGACAGGTGAGATACACAGCATTACCAAGACAGGTGAGAGCACAGCATCACCAAGACAGGTGAGAGTACACAGCATTACCAAGACGGTGAGAGTACACAGCATTACCAAGACGGTGAGAGCACACAGCATTACCAAGACAGGTGAGAGCACACAGCATTACCAAGACAGATGAGAGTACACAGCATTACCAAGACAGGTGAGAGCACACAGCATCACCAAGACAGGTGAGAGCACACAGCATCTGATTGTGGTGCTTTTTTACTTTGTAACTGTGATGAGTATTTCTTTAAGAACAATATATATGTGTGTAGAATAGGGCTGGGATTGTATTGCCCAATACCCTGGTATCTCTGAACAGATAATCATCTCTTCTTTAAAAATATACTCAGTATTTTAATGAGTAAGACGCCTCACAAGTAGAACGGTCCCCCGAAATGTTCTCTTTTTCTAGAAAGCAGCACAGCTGGGGACGGGGAGTTTGTTGCTGGATATCTTCACTCAGACGGCTCGCTCACTAAATATCTTGATATCTCTGAGTAGAAAATCGTCTTAAATTCTCTTGCATATTTTTAAAGAGGAGATTAATATCTGTTCAGGAATACCAAGATATTTAGTAAGTAAGGAGTCTGAGTGAGAAAAAATGCTGTAAATCCTTTGTTGTTTCCATAATTTGTGCCAGTACTATATGTGTGTGTGTGTGTGTGTGTGTGTGTGTGTGTGTGTGTGTGTGTGTGTGTGTGTGTGTGTGTGTGTGCGTGTGCGTGTGTCTGTCCCGTGTGCGTGTCTGCAGGTCTGTGTGTGTGTCCCAGGCGTGTGTGTGTGTGTGTGTGTCTGTGTGTGCGTGTGTGTCTGTGCGTGTGTGCGTGTGTGTGTGTGTGTGTGTGTCTGTGTGTGTGTCTGTGTGTCTGTGTGTGTGTGCGTGTGCGTGTGTCTGTGCGTGTGCGTGTCTGTGTGTCTGTGCGTGTGTGTGTGCGTGTGTCTGTGGGTGCGTGTGTGTGTGCGTGTGTGTGTCTGTGTGTGCATGCATGCGTGCGTCTGCGTGTGTGTGTGTGTCTGTGTGTGTGTCTGTGTGTGTGTGCGCGTGTGTGCGTCTGCGTCTGTGCATGTGTGTCTGTGTGTGTGTGTGTGTGTGCGTGTGTGTGTGTGTGTGCGTGTGTGTGTGCGTGTCTGTGTGCGTGTATCTGTGTGCGTGTGTGCGTCTGTGTGTCTGTGTGTGTGTCTGTCTGTGGGTGCGTGCGTGCGTGCGTCTGTGTGTCTGTGTGTGTGTGTGTGTGTGTGTGTGTGCGTCTGTGCGTGGTGTGTGTGTGTGTGTGATTGTATGAAGCTAGAAAAGGAGGGTGAATCTGCTGCTGTGTTGATGCGATGGCTCTGTTGTGCTCTCCTTCGCAGGTGACATCACGTCCCGGCTGTCCACAGACACCACGCTGATGAGCCAGTCCGTGGCAATGAACATGAACGTTCCTCATGAGCCTGATGAAGACGCTGGCTGTGCTGTCTCATGGTCAGCCTGTCCCGGAGGCTCACCTGGTCACCATCATAGAGACCCTGCTGATCAGCATCCTCCAGAACATCTACAAACTTCACTACCAGGTGTGTACCCCCCCCTCGAGAGAGAACACACACACACACACACACACACACACACACACACACACACACCATCATAGAGACCCTGCTGATCAGCATCCTCCAGAACATCTACAACTCCTACTACCAGGTGTGTACCCCCCCGAGAACACAGAACACACACACACACACACACACACACACACACACACACACACGCACAGACATTACACACACACACACACAGACACGCACGGACATTACACACACACACACACACACACACACAGACGCCACACATTGCCCACACACTCATACTTTATACATGCACATTACCACGCACACATTCTTGATATGCACACACACACACACACATGCACTGACAGACAGACAGCAGGGTCTCAGTCAATCATTTCACCTTTTCCTGGGTTCCAATTGGGGGCTAGGTGGGCTTAGTGGTTAGTGTTAATGCGCTTAGACCAGCCTTTCACCTTTCTGGAGTGAGGCCTGGGTTCCAATCTGTTGATGCACCAAACTAGAGATACTTGCTTTTATCTCAGCTGTTTAGCAAAAGAGGTCCAGGACTCGATGCGGTCCAATGAGGCTGGCGGGGAGGCGGTCTCTGCTATTAAAACAGTGAGCTTCACAGAGGACACTGAAATAAGAGATACGACAGCAAGCTGTCAGGGACACACAGAGACTCAAGAACAGCAGGACACCATCAGAGCTGCCCACCTGCTGTTGAGAAGGGTGGGTGTGTCTGTTGAGAAGGGGGTGTGTCTGAGAAGGGTGGGTGTGTCTGTTGAGAAGTTGTCTGTTGAGAAGGGGGTGTGTCTGTTGAGAAGAGGGTGTGTCTGAGAAGGGTGGGTGTGTCTGTTGAGAAGGGGTGTGTATTGAGAAGTTGTCTTTTGAGAAGGTGTGTGTCTGTTGAGAAGATGGTGGGTCTGTTGAGAAGGGGGGTGTGTCTGAGAAGGGGGTGTGTCTGTTGAGAAGGGGGTGTGTCTGAGAAGGTGTCTGTTGAGAAGGGGGGTGTCTGTTGAGAAGGGGGTGTGTCTGTGGGAATGTGACTGATCCCTGGGGAGGCGCTCGTATGCAGAGGGATGCTTTTCTAGCGTTCACCAGCACACGATCATCATACTATAAGCCATGAGGCTGGAGGTGTGATTGTTTGTCGCTCGCTGTTTCAAGGGTGGAGGTGTGATTGGTTGTCTGCTCTCTGTTCTGAGGCTGGAGGTGTGATTGGTTGTCTGCTCTCTGTTCTGAGGCTGGAGGTGATTGGTTGTCTGCTCGCTGTTTTCTCTGCAGCTCATCACTCTGGCAGTGCAGGTGGTCATGCTGTACTACGGGCGCTGTCTCATTAAAGCGGGTGAGATGAGCACAGGCAGCCTGGTGGCCTTCATCCTGTACCAGAGGGAGCTGGGCTCTCACATCCGGGTAGGTCTCTCATCTTCACACTCTGGAATAACACTGAGTTCCTTCCAATATCATTCAACTATCATTTACACTGTCTCCCTGGTCCACAGTCAGGAGCGAGGGGTCCCCGAGGGTCTCCTCTGGTAAAAGGCATGGGGTGCGTGGTGGTGCAGGGGAGTCAACACGGTCAGGGGAGCACAGGGGGTCCCCGAGGGTCTCCTCTGGTAAAGGCACGGGTGCGTGGTGTGCAGGGGGAGTCACACGGTCAGGGGAGCACAGGGGTCCCCGAGGGTCTCCTCTGGTAAAGGCACGGGTGCGTGGTGTGCAGGGGAGTCACACAGTCAGGAGAGCGCAGGGGTCCCCAGGGTCCTCTGGTAAAAAGGCACGGTGCGTGGTGTGCAGGGGGAGTCACACGGGTCGGGGGAGCACAGGGGTCCCCGAGGGTCTCCTCTGGTAAAGGCACGGGTGCGTGGTGTGCAGGGGAGTCACACAGTCAGGAGAGTGCAGGTTTGCGTCCTGGCTGTGTGAAGTCGCTCATTGGCTCTGGCGCTCCAGTGGGTTAGGGCAGCGGTTCTGTGGTGAGGTACTGGATGGTTCTGTTGGTCCCATATTGAATTATTACCATTTTCTCTTAATCTGTTAATTTTTGCTGAATAGTTGCACACTCACACAGCTTCTAAGGGTGGAGTGGATCACATGGCACTTCACAGGAATACAGGGCTGGTGTTGCTGTGTCTTGTGTGGGCCGGTCAGTGTATATACTTACAAATTTGACTTCTTTATTTCCTGTCTCCCCTGCAGGCTCTGGTGTACATCTGCTCTAACATGCTGAACTCGGTGGGGGCGGCTGCCAAGGGTGTTTGAGTATCTGACGGAGGGCCGCTGGTCTCCACTGACGGCTCCCTGCAGCCCGAGACCCTGAGAGGACACGTGCAGTTCAAAAACGTCAGCTTCACCTACCCCAGCAGACCCGACGTGCCCGTGATCAAGGTAGGGCAGAGGGTAGGGCATCATGACACCAGAGCATTACACATGATAGAGCAGAGGGTAGGGCACCCTGACACCAGAGCATTACACATGATAGAGCAGAGGGTAGAGCATCCTGACACCAGAGCATTACACATGATAGAGCAGAGGGTAGAGCATCCTGACACCAGAGCATTACACATGATAGAGCAGAGGGTAGAGCATCCTGACACCAGAGCATTACACATGATAGAGCAGAGGTAGATCATCCTGACACCAGAGCATTACACATGATAGAGCAGAGGGTAGAGCATCCTGACACCAGAGCATTACACATGATAGAGCAGAGGGTAGAGCATCCTGACACCAGAGCATTACACAGTGATAGAGTAGAGGGTAGAGCACCCGACACCAGAGCATTACACATGATAGAGCAGAGGGTAGAGCATCCTGACACCAGAGCATTACATGATAGAGCAGAGGGTAGAGCAATCCTGACACCAGAGCATTACACATGATAGCAGAGGAGGGAGCATCCTGACACCAGAGCATTACACATGATAGAGCAGAGGGGGAGCATCCTGACACCAGAGCATTACAGGGACAGAGCAGAGGGTAGAGCACCCTGACACCAGAGCATTACACATGATAGAGCAGAGGGTAGAGCATCCTGACACCAGAGCATTACACATGATAGAGCAGAGGGCAAGGAGCATCCTGACACAAGAGCATTACACAGGATAGAGCAGAGAGTAGAGCATCCTGACACCAGAGCATTACACATGATAGAGCAGAGGGTGGGAGCATCCTGACACCAGAGCATTACACATGATAGAGCAGAGGGTAGATCATCCTGACACCAGAGCATTACACATGATAGAGCAGAGGGTAGAGCATCCTGACAACCAGAGCATTACACATGATAGAGCAGAGGTAGAGCATCCCGACACCAGAGCATTACACATGATAGAGTAGAGGTAGAGCACCCTGACACCAGAGCATTACACATGATAGAGCAGAGGGTAGTATATCCTGACACCAGAGCATTACACATGATAGAGCAGAGGGTAGAGCACCTGACACCAGAGCATTACACATGATAGAGCAGAGGGTAGAGCATCCTGACACCAGAGCATTGGCATGATAGAGCAGAGGGTAGAGCATCCTGACACCAGAGCATTACACAGGACAGAGCAGAGGGTAGAGCACCCTGACACCAGAGCATTACACATGATAGAGCAGAGGGCAGAGCAATCCTGACACCAGAGCATTACACATGATAGAGCAGAGCGTAGAGCACCCTGACACCAGAGCATTACACATGATAGAGCAGAGGGTAGAGCACCCTGACACCAGAGCATTACACATGATAGAGCAGAGGGTAGAGCACCCTGACACCAGAGCATTACACATGATAGAGCAGAGGGTAGAGCATCCTGACACCAGAGCATTACATGATAGAGCAGAGCGTGAGCACCCTTGACACCAGAGCATTACACATGATAGAGCAGGCGTGAGAGCACCCTGACACCAGAGCATTACACATGATAGAGCAGAGGGTAGAGCACCCTGACACCAGAGCATTACACATGATAGAGCAGAGGGTAGAGCATCCTGACACCAGAGCATTACACATGATAGAGCAGAGGGTAGAGAACCCTGACACCAGAGCATTACACATGATAGAGCAGAGGGTAGAGCACCCTGACACCAGAGCATTACACATGATAGTTTGAATTGATCTTGTGTTTCAGAGCGTGTCGTTTGAGCTGCGCCCCTGTGAGATCACGGCTCTGGTGCCCCTCTGTGCGTGAGAGCCTCTCTCTCTCTCTGTCTGTCTGTCTGTCTGTCTGTCTGTCTGTCTGTGAGTGGTGTCGCTCTGAGAGTGTATCTCTAGTTTACTTCCTCTTCATTGTGTTCCCTTCTCTCTCCTCCAGAGCTGCCCTCGCTTGAGCTGCTTCCGGTGAGATCACTTCTTGGTGGGCCCCCTCTGGCTGGGGAAGTCAACGGTGTGTCTGCTGAAGGCCTCTACCAGCCCCAGAGTGGGAGAGCCCTGCTGGACGGGGCCCCTTCAAGACTACCAGCACTGCATCTGCACAGGAAGGTAACGACTCACACTCACACCAGCCCAGCAGTCATACTACCAGCACTCACTGCCAGCACTCACACTACCAGCACTCACACTCACTCACACTACCAGCACTCACACTCACTCACACTACCAGCACTCACACTACCAGCACTCACACTACCAGCACTCACACTGCACTCACACTACCAGCACTCACACTGCACTCACACTACCAGCACTCACACTGCACTCACACTACCAGCACTCACACACTCACACTACCAGCACTCACACTGCACTCACACTGCACTCACACTTACACTACCAGCACGCACTGTGCACTGCATGCACTCACACTGCACTCAGCACTCACACTGCACTCAACACTGCACTTACACTACCAGCACACACACTACCAGCACTCACACTGTGTTCACACTGCACTCACACTGCACTCACAGTGCACTCACAGTGAATCTCTCTGTCTGGTCCTCTTCATGTGTGGTTAATGTAACAGTGAATCTCTCTGTCTGGTTACTGTAACAGTGAATCTCTCTGTCTGGTTAATGTAACAGTGAATCTCTCTGTCTGGTTAATGTAACAGTGAATCTCTCTGTCTGGTTAATGTAACAGTGAATCTCTCTGTCTGGTCCTCTTCATGTCTGGTTAATGTAACAGTGAATCTCTCTGTCTGGTCTGCTTGTCTGTGCTGTCACTGTGTTTATGGCACTGCTCTCTTCCACAGTAAGTGTATTCACTCACTCTTATGTTCCTGTCCCTGTCAGATCGCCCTGGTGGGTCAGGAGCCGGTCCTCTTCGCCGGCTCCATCAAAGACAACATCGGCTAACGGGTCTCCCAGAATGCTCTCTGGAACAGCCCAGGAGGAGGCAGCTCCGAGAGCTAACGCGACAACCGTGGCGGATTTGAGCCTGAGGCGGCTACAACACCGGTGAGGCACACACACCATTACAATACAATACAATACAATACAATACAATACAATACAATACAATACAATACAATACAATGTAGCACTCTGCAGCCCAGCTACAACACCAGTGAGGCACACACACCAGTACAGTACAATACAATACAATACTATGTAGCATTCTGCAGGCCAGCTCTAACACTGGTGAGGCACACACACCAGTACAATACAGTACAGTACAATACAATACAGTACAATACTATGTAGCATTCTGCAGGCCAGCTCTAACACCAGTGAGGCACACACACCAGTACAGTACAATACTGTGTAGCTCTGGAGTGTTCTAGTCATGGATGAAATAGTGCTGCACGGAGCCATTGGTTCATTTGCTGTGTTTATTCAGACGCGGGTGAGAGGGGGGGGCAGCTGGCTGGAGGACAGAAGAAAGATCGCGATCGCCAGAGCTCTCGTCAGGAACCCACAGCTCCTCATCCTGGGACGAGGCCACCAGCTGCCTGGACAGACAGAGCGAACACGCCGGTGTGAGTCTGTCTGTCTGTCTGAGAGTCTGTCTGTCTGTCTGAGTCTGTCTGAGAGTCTGTCTCTCTGTCTGAGAGTCTGTCTATGTCTGTCTGAGAGTCTGTCAGTCTGTGTGCTGAGAGTCTGTCTGTCTGAGAGTCTGTCTGTGCCTGTGAGTCTGTCAGTCTGTCTGACTGAGAGTCTGTCTGTCTGAGAGTCAGTCTGTCTGCTGAGAGTCTGTCTGTCTGAGAGTGTCTGTGTCTGAGAGTCTGTCTGTCTGTGTGTCTGAGAGTCTGTCTGTGTCTGTGAGTCTGTCAGTCTGTCTGTCTGAGAGTCTGTCTGTCTGAGAGTGTCAGTCTGTCTGCTGAGAGTCTGTCTGTCTGTCTGAGTCTGTCTGAGAGTCTGTCTCTCTGTCTGAGAGTCTGTCTCTCTGTCTGAGTCTGTCTGAGAGTCTGTCTCTCTGTCTGAGAGTCTGTCTATGTCTGTCTGAGAGTCTGTCAGTCTGTGTGCTGAGAGTCTGTCTGAGAGTCTGTCTGTCAGTCTGTGTGCTGAGAGTCTGTCTGTGTCTGTCTGTCTGATAGTCTGTCTGTCAGTCTGTCTGCTGAGAGTCTGTCTGTCTGAGAGTCTGTCTGTCTGAGAGTGTCTGTCTGAGAGTATGTCTGTCTGTCTGAGAGTCTCTCTGTTTCTGTCTGTCTGAGAGTCTGTCTGTCTGAGTCTCTCTGTTTCTGTCTGTCTGAGAGTCTGTCTGTCTGTCTGAGAGTCTCTCTGTTTCTGTCTGTCCGAGAGTCTGTCTGTCTGAGAGTCTCTCTGTTTCTGTCTGTCTGAGAGTCTGTCTGTCTGTCTGTCTGAGAGTCTGTCTGTCTGAGAGTATGTCTGTCTGAGAGTCTGTCTGTCTGTCTGAGAGTCTCTCTGTTTCTGTCTGTCTGAGAGTCTCTGTTTCTGTCTGTCTGAGAGTCTGTCTGTCTGAGATTCTGTTTGTCTGAGAGTCTGTCTGTCTGAGAGTCTCTGTTTCTGTCTGTCTGAGAGTCTGTCTGTGAGAGTCTCTCTGTTTCTGTCTGTTTGAGTCTGTCTGTCTGAGAGTCTGTCTGTCTGAGAGTCTCTCTGTTTCTGTCTGTCTGAGAGTCTGTTTGTCTGTCTGAGAGTCTCTCTGTTTCTGTCTGTCTGAGTCTGTCTGTCTGTCTGAGAGTCTCTCTGTTTCTGTCTGTCTGAGAGTCTGTCTGTGTGAGATTCTGTTTGTCTGAGAGTCTGTCTCTCTTCATCAGAGGTTAAAGTAAGCCGGTACGGTCCATGTTGTCAGGTCATGTTACATTTCGACTGATCAGAGTGAGTGTTTAGGCTACATCACTTCTTCTTTGTATTTTAACTCTTCTTGGTTGTCCCGTTACTAATTGTTATTGATGTTTAAGCAAAAGAACTCGCAGTCACTCAGGTACCGTCATGTGACTTAGCATGACAGAGCGGTGATCGCCATGGTAACCGCCACACTCTGTGCAGGAAGAAGCATTCCTGAAAAACTAAAAGCTCTCCTCACTGTGGAAACTCTTCAGCTAGCGACGCTGACTGTGAAGGGGGTTCAGCAGACCTGTCAGCACTGAGCTTTCAAAACAAGGGAGCTTTTCTAACTGGAATCACAGTGAGCAGAACAGACTGTGATACACAGATCCTTCTAATTGCTTTCAAAAAGGAAACATATCAAACAGAAAAACAACCATGATATGCTTCACAATCAAAACCACGTATACGAGGTGACAGCAGGGCGTCCCCAGCGTGACATGAGGGGGGGCAAGTCCGTCTGAAACGTAACTGAAAAAATAATAATAATAATAATAATAATAATAATTTTTTTGGTTTATTGTTGGCAGTCTCGTGTTTTTCATCCTCATTGTCTTGTTTCAATCTGAAACCCACATTTAGGGGCGGGACTGCGATGCCTCGTTTGCTCATGAAACCGCGCAGTCTTTCATTGGATGAATTGATCTTATGACATCACGTTAGTCAGGTGATAATAATACAGAAGTTTTTAGAGCGGTCTGTTGGTCCGCCATCAGTATTAATTTCCGATTCCTGAATTGCCAGGTAAAGAAAGAAAGAGCGACACTGTTTAAAACGCTACCGCCCCTCGCATCCCGTTTGTCCTCCTTTGTGTCTTTTCTCCTTTGCAGGGCCAGCCTTAGGGGTGGGTGACCTGTGCCCCCGCAATCAATTATTTCAATTAACAAATATTTTTGCAATTTTTGTTTGTCGCATAGGTGTACGCTTTGAGATGAACACCTCTGCAATGTCACACACAGACACATCTGCACAACCACACACGTGACGTGTGTTACGCCGGACACGTAACATGTCAAGTGCTACTTGGTACCAGAGATACTAAAAGAATGAGATGGTAAACTCAGGTATTTTAACATTGGTAGTTCCGTCCTCGCTCGGGCGGGGAGTTGTGGGAAATAAGGAGTTCCGGAGAGCAGTTTATTCCTATCTACAGAATGTAAAAGCTTGCTGCTTGCCTCAGTCTAAGCAGCCTCACGATAAAATGACTTCATATTTTTGCACGATTCAACTTGATTCATAGAGAGGCACCCCTGCTTCACACTTATATATCACTATTAACAGGATTAATGCATTTGTCTGGGTCAGGGTTCTTTTTCGCCCAAGTCCGGCCTGAAATTGCCGCTGCTCCTAGAACATGATGAGCACACTGCCTTGAGGCGTGGCTTGCTTGTCAAGGGTGGGTGAGATATAATGACTGATGATGATGAGACGAAATTTGGAAGAGAAGAGTTCAGGGATATTGAAGAGATTAGTGATCAGAGTGATAAAATAATTGTTATATTATTAGGGCTATATATAATTTAACCATGTTTTAAATAGATATTTATTTAAATTGAAAGCCATTTACTTAGAAATACTGTTTAAAGATCACCATCACGATATTCCACTATATTGGTTAAAATTTGAACATGATTTTTTTGTGTGTGTGTGAAATGAAATTAATGCTTCTGGTTAGGCCTATATATAAAAAATAATTATGCAAACCCAACAATATTAGTAATGCACAAACAGGGTGTCCCCTCAAAATAACTCAATAATGAAATATATATTCATTACAGGAGCCATAGCCGGTTTTGCTGTGACAAAGACTCAAAGTTTTTTTAAGTTTCTTGTTATGAATTTGTGATAAAATAGAATTTTTGATCAAATGTTAAAAATATTCAGTTTTTTTTTTTTAGGGGGGAAAGTGGCACATCCAGTAAAGGCGCTCTGCGTGGAGTGCAGGATCGCTCTATAGTCTGGACGTCGCGAGTTCGAGTCCAGGCTGTTCCTTTGCTGACCGAGGATGGGAGCTTCAGGGGTGGCGCTGGTGGCGGCGTAGTCCGGCCGGGTGGGTCGGCCAGGGTTTCTCGGCTCACCACGCAGGCTGCCCTGAGTCTGGCGGGCGCCTGTCTTGCCTGTAAGCTGCCCAGAGCTGCGTTCTTCCTGGCTGTGGCTCATGGGTGGCTCCAAGAGGTGAGTGTGGCGGTTGGCTGATCGCACACGCGGAGGACAGCATGTGTTCGTCTTCGCCTCCCCGAGTCAGTGCAGGGGTGGTAGCGGTGAGCTGAGCTTCAAATCATAATTGGCCATTCCAAAATTGGGAGAAAATAATAAAAATAATGCCATAAATCTATAAATTTATAAAAAGAAATTCTTTTTTTTTTCTTATACTTGTTTTATTCTTCATTTTCATAAAAATACCGGCAGGGACTTAAAAACAAAGTTTGCACAGATCAAAATGTGCCCTAAGGCCGCCCCTTCTCCTTTGTTTTGGTTTCTCATTTAAAATGTGTTCATTGTAAATTAGTTCCTGGTGTGATTGTTAATGTGGCTTGTTATTTTAAACCGTGAGTCAGTGTGATTGCAGTCACACTGCAGCTGAAGGATCAGGAGCGGAAACTAGATCAGTCAGCGATTGAAAAAGAAGCGTTACACTTTCACTGGCTATAAACGAACCAAAAAACAAACATTACGTTAAACAACATGTACACTAACACGTGTTTGCATTGCATTGTCATTAAGAGACAGTGAGATGGGATCCAGCCAGTCAGGCGCTGTGAATAACAAGGTGTGTAAACTCGGGTCTGGTGAAGTTCAGCACATAGACTGAACAGATCAACACGAACACATACATCGCTATTGAACCTCAAGCAAATGCAAAGACTTGTATTTCATTTTGCTGAATGAACCATTCAACAAGTTATTATATTTAACAGCATAAACTGCGCTGCAGGAAGACCAGTGAACAGCTGTTTCCTGTTTCATAAAATGGTCTTATTCCTCTAAGAAAGCATGTCTGTCTTTGTGCTGCTTCTAAATATGGTCCATTGAGTTAGAGGGCAAAGTTTACTCCTAATAAAATAACTGAAAACAATCATGGAACTGCTGCTAGTCATCAAGCTAGTTTTAGAATATGTTTAAATTTCAGGGCAGGTTTTGCACTGTTTTCGGATTGGATACATTGTTCTGTATCTAACAAGCGCTGCCAGTGCGAGAACGACGGGGAGAGGAATAGAAGGAAACATTGAATTACCTTTCGATTTCAGGTGTCTGTAAAGTAAGAGGACACTGGCTGTGAAAGGACTGCCACTCTGTTGTCGTTTTTTTATACACAGATCAACTACTTGACTTGAAAAACGTCTTAAGCGGTGCAAGCAAATTCCTGCTTGGTTTGATTGAATGAGCACAAAGTGAGCTTCATGAAAGCTGAAAATGAATTTCAATAAAGACCAACGACATCGTTTTTAATAATAAAAAAACTAGGGGTGGGCATCGATATGAAAATGGTACATCGATATCGTCACGTGTTCGATATTGATAATATCGAAGTCTTCTAAAAACACAGAAAAAATATAATAACACAAATGCAATATGAAACATATATCCATACAGGCGTTAACAGATATTTACATAAGAAAAGCAATAGCTTAGTTTAACGAGTGGTGATTTGCTAAACAATATCCACGAGAAAAAAACAAAGGTCTTGTTATATTGTTTTACTATTCCATGCCATCATCAGCCACCTCCAAAACTGAAATATTTCTAAAGTATACTTCACTGCACAGGCTAGCCAATCTGGAAGTAATTAAATCCTCTCTGCTTATAAATGCGACACATCTAAAAAGTATAAATGCGGTGTCATGCTGAATGTTGCATTATTTTGAGATGTGTTTTGCGCAGTTTTCAAATTCCATGGCCTTCCATGATTTCCATGATTTACCGTGCATTTTAACCTGTCACTATCATCAGCCCTCAGGTATCCAAAACAACCCCTTACCCCCTCCTGCCCCTTCAGCCCTGGCGCCTGACAACAGAACATTAATCTAAACATAAACAACCAATCACAGATCACACAGTCTAGTGGCCACGCCCCCTGCTCGCACCGCATGTCTGAATGGGACTCGCTCTCATTCTCGATGCCAACAACACAACACAGGCGCTGTGTAACCGCCGAAAAAAACTCTCTTGCCCTCCTCCCTGCTCTCACTGTGTCAATACCTCCCCTGCTCTCACTGTAGCATTACCCCTCCCTGCTCTCACTGTTAATACCCCTCCCCTGCTCTCACTGTGTTAATACCTGCCCCCCCCTGCTCTCACTGTTTTATACCTGCCCCCTCCTGCTCTCACTGTGTTACCCCCTCCCCTGCTCTCACTGTGGTATGCCCTCCTGCTCTCACTGTGCATAATACCCCTCCCCTGCTCTCACTGTGGTAATACCTGCCCCTCCTGCTCTCCTGTGTTAATACCCCCTCCTCCTGCTCACTGTTAATACCCTCCCCTGCTCACTATTAATACCCCTCCTGCTCTCACTGTGTAATACCTGCCCCCTCCTGCTCTCACTGTGTTACCTGCCCTCCCCTGCTCTCACTGTGGGATACCCCTCCCTGCTCTCTGTGTTAATACCTGCCCCCTCCCTGCTCTCACTGTGTTATCCCCCCTCCTGCTCACTGTGTTAATCCCTGCCCCCTCCCCTGCTCTCACTGTGTTAATACCCCTCCCCTGCTCTCATGTTAATATACCCTCCCTGCTCTCACTGTGTTAATACCTGCCCCCCTCCCTGCTCTCACTGTGTTTACCTGCCCCCTCCTGCTCTCACTGTGTTAATACCCCTCCTCTGCTCTCACTGTGTTAATACCCCTGCTCTCACTCTGCCTGCCCCCCCTGCTCTCACTGTGTTAATACCTGCCCTCCCTGCTCACTGTTAATACCTCCCCTGCTCTCCTGTTAATCCTGCCCCCTCCCTGCTCTCACTGTGTTAATACCCCCTCCCCCTGCTCTCACTGTGTTCACCCCTCCCTGCTCTCACTGTGTTAATACCTGCCCCCTCCCTGCTCTCACTGTGTTAATGCCTCCCTGCTCTCCTTTGTTATGCCCCTCCCCTGCTCTCACTGTCAGGGCCCCTCCTGCTCTCACTGTGTATGCCTCCTAGAAGCTCTCACTGTGTTAATACCCCTCCCTTCTCTCACTCAGGTAATATTGCCCCCCTTCCCCTGCTCTCACTAGAAGACCCCTCCCCTGCTCTCACTGTTAAGACCCCTCCCCTGCTGCTCACTGTGTTAATACCTGCCCCTCCCTCACGGTCTGTGTTAATATCCCTCCCTGCTCTCACTGTGTAATTTGCCCCCTCCCTGCTCTCACTGTGTTAATACCTCCCCCCCCTCGGTCACTGTGTTGACCTGCCTCTCTCCTCTCAGATCCAGGTCTCTGTCTCACGCACCCGGGTCAGACGGTTGCTGGTGGACGCTCATCGCCAGAAGCGGTGGAGAAGGCTGACTACATCGCCATTGATTGAGGGCGGGGGTGCGGAGCAGGCACTCACCAGGAGCTAATGAGGAGGGAGGGCAACTATCACAGGCTGGTGCAGGGCTCTTCTGACAGACACAAGCCCCGCCCAATGAGGGGCACACACACAGAGTGGGAGAGCTGGGGGAGGGTTACACACAGAGTGGAGGCTGGGGGTTACACACACAGAGTGGAGGGAGAGAGAGCTGGGGGTTACACACACACAGAGTGGAGAGAGGCTGGGGGGTTACAGAGTGGAGAGAGCTGGGGGTTACACACAAGTGTGGGCAGGAGGAAGGCACAGGGGGGTTACACACACAAGGTGGAAGGCTGGGGGTTTACACACAGAGTGGAGAGAGCTGGGGGGATTACACAGGTGGAGAGGCTGGAGGACCTGGGGTGGAGAGCTGGGGTTACACACACAGGGGGTGGAGAGAGCTGGGGGTTACTACACACAGGAGTGAGAGGCACAGGGGGTTACACGGAACTGGGAGAGAGAGCTGGGAGTTTACCTGGGGGTGGAGATGGGGGTTCCCCACACACAGAGTGGAGAGGCTGGGGGTTACACACACACAGGTGGAGAGAGGCCCTGGGGGTTACAGGTCTAAGAAGTGGAGAGAGGGGGGGCCGCACATCCACAGTGTTGCTGGTTAATCCACGTGGTCTCTGCTCTCTGATTCGGTGCTCAGTGTGAGGGCTCAGTTTGGATTAATGACCCAGCCTTATGTCTGATTCAGTGCTCAGTGTGATGGCTCAGTTTGGATAATGATCCCAGCTTGTATGTCTGATTCAGTGCTCAGTGTGAGGAGCTCAGTTTAGATTAATGATCTCAGCTTGTATGTCTGATTCAGTGCTCAGTGTGGGAGCTCAGTTTGGATTAATGATCCCAGCTTTTATATGTCTGATTCAGTGCTCAGTGTGAGGAGCTCAGTTCGAGTTTTCATTGTGTGAAGCTGCTGTATATGAAATGTGTTCTGTACAGTATGAACAATGTGTTGTTATAATAAAACACAAAGCAATGAAACCTCACGAGTGACTGGCTTATTCTGCTGCTATACTGAGCTCATGTGTGTGTTTAAAAAAAAAGAACTTTTATTTTCATTCTCAAAAAACTCCCATTTCTAGTTATCAAATGTAACTGGCTGACAATTCCCACTTTCTGTCTCCCAGATTCCAAACTTACACAGTACATGTAGTTATTATGTAGAGATATTACACCCTGATAGTTCAGTGGATTACACAGTATATCTAGTTCTTATATAGAGATATTACACCCTGATAGTTCAGTGGATTATACAGTGTAGTGAAAAAATTAAGCTGACAGATGTTTTTTGATTCAAAAACACTTTATATACAAGAAAGGTGTACCTCCAATGCAATCATATAAGCACAAGATTTAAACTGACTCTGGACCAGGCCTCAGTACAGCTCAGTGCATGATATGTTTGTATCAGAAAGCACGGATATCCATGGAATCAATTCGAAAGAGATGAAAAGACTGGACAAAAACTTTACAATGTTTGATATTTATACCTTTGTAAATTTATACCGGTTTCTGTTCCAGTAATCGAGTACCGTTCTCTCATCACACACGGTGAGCCGGCCACACACTTCCTCTGTGGGAAAGGGGGCGCTGCTCGCTGACCTTATGGTCCTCCACGTGTAATAAGAGGATTCTAAACTTGGATAATAGTGCATTAAAAACTTGACCATAAAAAACACACATTCACTCACAATTTAAACAATGATTCTTGACCATAAAAGACATACACATAATGTAAAACTGACCTATTAATCAACAATTAATACTCTGCTCATGCCATTAACAACAACACTGTAGAAACATTCCTTGATAGAGCTGCAGACTCTGCTAATCACCTGAAACATTCCTGATAGACCCGCAGACTCTGCTAATCACACTGAAACATTCCTGATAGAGCTGCAGACTCTGCTAATCACACTGAAACATTCCTGATAGAGCTGCACTCTGCTAATCACACTGAAACATTCCCGATAGAGCTGCAGACTCTGCTAATCACACTAATCACACTGCAGACTCTGAAACATTCCTGATGAGCTGCACTCTGCTAATCCGCAAACATTCCTGACAGAGCTAACTCTCTAACACTGAAACATTCCTGGATAGAGCTGCACTCTGCTAATCACACTGAAACATTCTGAGTAGAGCTGCAGACTCTGCTAATCATTCCACTGAAACATTCCTGATTCCTAGAGCTGCAGACTGCTAATCTATAAACTGAAACAACTCTGCTAATCTGATAGAGCTGCAGACTCTGCTAAAACAAACATTGATAGGAGCTGCAGACTCTGCTAATCACACTGGAAACATTCTGATAGAGCTGCAGACTCTGCTAATCACTGAAACATTCCTTGGACAGGACTCTGCTGCAGACTCTAAGCTGCTAATCACACTGAAACATTCCTGACAGAGCTGCAGACTCTGCTAATCACACTAAAACATTCCTGACAGAGCTGCAGACTCTACTAATCACATACACTGAAACATTCCTGATAGAGCTGCAGACTCTGCTAATCACACTGAAACATTCCTGATAGAGCTGCAGACTCTGCTAATCACACTGAAACATTCTTCCGATAGAGCTGCAGACTCTGCTAATCACACTGAAACATTCCTGATAGAGCTGCAGACTCTGCTAATCCTGAAACATTCCTGATGATGGGAGCTGCAGACTC
>CM072698.1:9186402-9245800 GCA_036884735.1 Huso huso | reverse complement strand
CCGAGTCACTCTGTCAGTCAGCCGTTCTCAAACACACAGCAGCTCTCCTGCAGAGGACACGAGGCTCCTGCTTGAACTACACACTGCATTGGTTAGCATTAGTTAGGGTTAAATGAGACCTTGAAAACAAAAAAATGAATCAATGCACCTGTTAGAAGTCAGAAGATAAGGTGTGTGTAGTATTTATTTATTTTCTAAAAAGACTAAACCCCAAAGCAGAATTGCTGTATAAAACAAAGAAGGTTGTTAATAGAAAAGTCCAGGTCTGATTTCAGTGCCTTATCCAGGCGACTTACAATTGTTATAAGATATCACATTATTTTTACATACAATTACCCATTTATACAGTTGGGTTTTTACTGGCGCAATCTAGGTAAAGTACCTTTGCTCAATGGTACAGCAGCAGTCCCCCCACCTGGGATTGAACCCACCCCTCCAGTCAAGAGTCCAGAGCCCTAACCACTACTCCCACTGCTGCCAGCACATTTTATAGAAAATGTGCTGCACTTTGGAAATCGGCAGTCACAAGAGCAGCCGATCAATGTATTTCACAGGACATTAGATTTGAAATACACTTGTGCTATGTAGCCTCTTCCTCAGAGGAAGGACGGGGTCCTCTTGTAAATCAACACAATGCACTGAACCCAACCCTGTATTTTATCCTGCATCCCCAACCGTTACATCCAGAATACTGCCATGGCACTGTCACTCTCCCCCAGCCTGCTCCCTCCCAGCAGGAGAGCTCACTGCCAGGGCACCGTCACACTCCCCCAGCCTGCTCCGCTCAGCTAACCCTGCTGCCTGCTCCCTCCCAGCAGGAGAGCTCACTGCCAGGGCACTGTCACTCCCCAGGCCAGCTCCGCTCAGCTAACCCTGCTGCCCTGCCCTCCCAGCAGGAAGCTCACTGCCAGGGCATGCTGTGCTGCACAGTGCTGGCACTCTCACCCTCTCTCCCAGCCTGCTCTGGCTCAGCTGGCACTTCTGATTCAAATTCTAACCCACAGAAAGGAGACCAGGGCAGGCCTGATGACAATGGACCTCCAAGACTATGGATTGTTATTGATAAGTGGCTCTTGAACAAGGAATAAACCCAGAGTGAAGCTTCATTTACAAGACTGGCAAGGGGTCCAGCAGCAGAGCTGAATACACAAAACCACAAGACTGGCAGACTAGAAGAGCATGATTCTACATTACATCTGGGATCAGAACAAGCTACACTGCTCATGCACCAAACCTATAAATGCAAATCTGAATGCAGAGTTTGTGCTCCAGGTTTTTTACGGCAGGGAAAAGCTTAGGAGCAACAATTTAGTCAGAGATGTTAATCTGGAGGAATTAGCTTTGGCATACCTGAAAAATCTCCAGTCTAGACACAGTGTGCTAAAGAGACACAAGTCTAAAGTGGTCTTTACATCCTACAGCAGCTCAGAAGGGACCCCTCCTTTATAGGTGTAACAATCACAGGCAACACAGACTTCCAGTTGAATAACACGGTCTGATAAGCAGACTGCAAGGGACAATTGGGACGATTGAGACTGCCCATCACACACCAGAGTGGACACGGACTGACCTCTGCATCTTCATTCTTCCACCTTCCATCTGTTATGATGCCAATAAAGACCAAATGCTTTATTACAATCAAATACATTTACTGTAAGAGTCCTGTCTAACTTCATAGTGTCTGTGCAGCCCTACTGTCCTGAACTGAACCTGTGCTGATCTGAGGGAAGGACTGTATCTGGTTTATAGTGCCTGTGCAGCCCTACTGTCCTGAACTGAACCTGTGCTGATCTGAGGGAAGGACTGTATCTGGTTTATAGTGCCTGTGCAGCCCTACTGTGATGAACTGAACCTGTGCTGATCTGAGGGAAGGACTGTATCTGGTTTCCATTCAAAACAAACACTGCTCTGGAAAAAAATGCATTTCTACTCTTTTCAAACAGAAGGGTCTCGTGCAGTTTACAGCTGAAAACAGGCCGTCACGCTGCTGCAGGAAGGCACCCCACTGCCCCTCCTACAGGGTTAATGGTCACTTCAGAGGCCCCAATACCTGCACTGCCTCCCAGGCACATACAGGCAGTTAACGTAACTGCCAGATCTGATACTGCTGGGTAGCCATGACAACAGCACAACAGAGCCTGGGAGAGGTCCTGGCTGTAGTGTATTGCTGGATAACACACAAGTATTTGCTTGGAGTCTACCTGAATCTCTTAATAGCCATTACACACCTTGACTAGCACCTGTTTGCTGCAGCTCACCGTGCAGATACACACTGCGGGTGTAAGAATGCAACACTAGGTGTAGATGGGCTCCAGCTGAAGGGCAGTGTGGCTAAACAGCTAATCCTTTAATGACCCAGGACTCCTGTAACCATGGATCTGCTGTTACAGTTGCTATGGAAACATGTTGCTATGGATACATTGTGGCAACAAGGGAGGTGGGCTTCTAGCCTACCATGAAAGATTGAGGAAGACAAAATCCTGATGCCATTGCAGGAGCCCTAAACACAGGATGAAGAGCTGAAAGGACTGGGAACAGGATATCCTTCTGGGATGAATCCCACTGTGTGTGACTGAACTGAACCAATCAAAGCATTTGACCCAAGAGTACCAACTGCAAAAAACAGACTGCAACACCAAAACAGAAGATCTCTCCAAAAAAATATTACTTCTACTCCATCTGATGTTAGAAATCAGATTAGATTATCCATAACTACAAAAACAATGGTGCAGGAGATTCATAAATATTAAAAGAAACTTGAAGACATCAAGAAAGACTTCCTTCAGGTCAGCACATTTATCAAACACAATGTACACAAGCCCATTTCAGTATTACCAAGCGTAGATCGTGTCAGCTAGACAGGAACTTCATCTGCATGTCCAAGCGAGCTCAAAACCTATTTGTAAGGACACCAGGTGTGGACAAGGAGACACAAGCCCCATTCTCACTGCAGCTCTCCACAGCACAGTGCTGCTCATGAGCAGTGCAAACCTCTTCTCTCAACTGGAAACTCAACTACCAAATAGTACATCTTTAAAAGTACACTTAAATAAGAGACACATTGAATCTGGATTGGTATTTTATTAAGCATGAGCTTTAGTGCCAGCAGTGCTCAGATCATACACGCTAGAGCAGTTGCATGATAGAGTATGACCTCAAATGCCTTCTGACCTTTACCTGAGGTCACAAATACAGAGCAGCCGATTTAAATATAACATTACAAAATAAGCAACACGAAAGGTACATGGCAATCCAACCAATTCAGCTTCTCACATTAATTAAAAACAACCATCGATACTCAACGCCTTAATCCATAGACATGTTACACCAAAATTAAATAAAAACGATCTGTTATTTAAGCCACAAATACTTTAATCATTAAAAAAATAGTACATGTTATTTATTTGGTTACATTTGTTTATAAAAATACATTTGACAACAAGTACCTCTTAAATATTCTTTAAAGAAATCAATTTATAAAGCTGTTTTAATATTAATTAAATAAACTGGCCCACAGATTTGTTTACCATGACGTAACACACCAATGCAAAGCACATGTCGAAACGGCCCCAGTCACTTGCGGAGTGTTTGTAAACAAGCCTCGAATCACCCAATAACGAGCCCGTTTAAACACAGGGGAGAGCAGCCATTAGACACGACACAGAAAAAACAACGAGCTTCTGCGTTGAACCTGGAACCGTGCGGGTCTGCTGCTGTGTAACAAACACACACACACTGACCCGGAGCGCGAACACGCCCATTCAACAAACCACATGCAATATCCACAAACACACCGGCCATGGCGAGGAATCACAAGCAGCAACTTCAACACGAACCCCAAACTACATGCAATATCCACAAACACACCGGCCATGGAGAGGAATCACAAGCAGCAACTTCAACACGAACCCCAAACTACATGCAATATCCACAAACACACCGGCCATGGAGAGGAATCTGGCAGCAACTTCAACACGAACCCCAAACTACATGCAATATCCACAAACACACCGGCCATGGAGAGGAATCACAAGCAGCAACTTCAACACGAACCCCAAACTACATGCAATATCCACAAACACACCGGCCATGGAGAGGAATCACAAGCAGCAACTTCAACACGAACCCCAAACTACATGCAATATCCACAAACACACCGGCCATGGAGAGGAATCACAAGCAACAACTTCAACACGAACCCCAAACTACATGCAATATCCACAAAACACACCGGCCATGAGAGGAATCACAACAACTTCTTCAACACGAACCCCCAAACTACATGCAATATCCACAAACACACCGGCCATGGAGAGGAATCAAGCAACAACTTCAACACGAACCCCAAACTACATGCAATATCCACAAACACACCGGCCATGGCGAGGAATCACAAGCAGCAACTTCAACACGAACCCCAAACTACATGCAATATCCACAAACACACCGGCCATGGCGAGGAATCACAAGCAGCAACTTCAACACGAACCCCAAACTACATGCAATATCCACAAACACACCGGCCATGGAGAGGAATCACAAGCAGCAACTTCAACACGAACCCCAAACTACATGCAATATCCACAAACACACCGGCCATGGAGAGGAATCACAAGCAGCAACTTCAACACGAACCCCGAAACCAATAAAAACCACAGTCAATGTGATGCGAGACCCACTAGTACGAACTCCCAAAACAAATGCATTCACGAGTAAGACGCCAGCAACAGGAGGGGTAATATTTCAAAACGCAACGCCAGAACACAAGTCTAAACCGAGTGATGCATTACCCTACTCCACTTATTAAAATAAACACTGTATATTTAATTCATTATGATGGGTTAACCCCCGAAAAACCGGTTCCCTACAAAAACGTTAACAGCCAATATGTGGATCACTACCAAATAGCACACACTGCCAGAACACGTTACCAAAGAAATGAGTAAACGCGTACATAATTATTAATTTTTATATAAAATGCACTGTTTTACAACTTCATGTTTGCAAACCCGACTCACTAGAACCGCATCTAAGCATGTTAAATACGTGCACTGGCTTATCATACACATGAAGGAGAGGATCACAATAACGAACCGCGTATTCCTGCCAGGTACTGAACACACGGTGCACAACGACACGTCGAGGCAGACACATACATCACTTACACGAAAATTACTTAAAACGGGGAATAAATTACAAATAAAATGCAAGTCACAAAAGACAAAGCAACAACCGAGGCGCCTGCAGTGTAACTCCAAACGCGCCGGCACCTCCGCAATGGGAAGACATAACATATATAAAACAAGAACAGAAAACAAGCCGATACACCGACGCCAGACCGTGCGACACCGCCGAGTCCCATTCCGGAGTGCAATGCGTTAGGCATGCTGCTTCCAAGTGCCGCTGTTTTCAATTCTATCCCGGGAATATCAATAACATACACAACACAGCGGCGGCGGCCGGGAACACAATCACAAGAGCACAGAAAATGGCGGCGCTGCGGGAGCCAAGAACAGCGGTACCATCCAATATCAAAATCACTTTCCACGACACAGACGCACATACCCGACAAATACTCCTGGAATATTATACCGAGCTGTTCCTAAATACGTCAACAGGGTTTATATTTCAGTGGAAGTTTGTTTGGGTCCGGATGGAGCCGGATGCTAGCGGTGGTCCTTTTTTCTCAAAATTCAAATATATTCCAACTGGGGGTCGATACAGAATACATCCGTATTGTTTAGATATAATACATTTTCATAATTCCAAGAGCATCAGGCTAGATCACAAGCTTGGGGTCTGATGTTCCGATCGGTACCTGTCGATTGGCGGATTAACGGCCGTTTCCATTCGGATGGATCCGGATTCTGCCGCCGTCCGCTGTCGGGTCTCTTTTTTTTTTTCAAGCTTCTCTCCCTATGTCCTCCAGTTCTCCGCTTCAGCGAAATGGCGCAGCTCCGCCTGCGTCCCGCTGTTTATAAAACCACCTACGACGCTGATTGGGTGCTACACGGATCGCCGTTTAAAATACCTCAGCATTTCATAGGCGCCTCGAGCTTTCAATCAAAAAAGCCACGCTTTGTTATACCCAAGCCCGCCCAGTATTCATACTCCCAATCACATTAGCTGCTTGCGACTGTCCATCATTCTTTCTCTCAGCATCTACTGGCTTGTCTGGAAGCAATTCATCCATTACATCTTTTGAGTGGTCACTCTTAACGTCCATCACTAAAAACGAATCCGCTTAATTCGGTCCCACCCCTGTGTCTCCGCCCGTAACATTACGTCAATTGGGGAGAATTATGTTTTGATTGGCTGCGGGGTTCAGGCGCAGGCGGCTTGTGCAATTGTAGTTCTGCGATTGGACAGTCGGCCGGTCACGCGAATCCGACGGTTGACTCACAACTCGGGTCTCGAGACGGTTTTGTTCTCCGCAATTTTGGTTTTCTGAGAGAGAGAGGAGAGTCGCCATTTTAAAGCATTGAGTGAAACGCCCAAATATAGATTCGGATTTTAAACCCACAGCTTTAGCCTAAAATCGAGAAAAGAAAGTTAATTCGTAGACATTGTGGTTAGTGGGTGTTCTAGTTTTGAAAAAAAAAAATGGTAGTGTATTTGATAGTGTAGTTCCCTCTAGCTTGTTTCCTTTTTCTTTTCTAACAGATCTTCTGTGCATTTGTCTTCATATTGTTACACATCACCACATTTGTTTTGTCATTCCGCATTAAACAGAAATGCACAAATACAATCCATCAAATACGCACACGAATTAACTGCTATTATCACACTGTCCGTTTTGTGACTCAATGCAGATAATAAAAGGTGTACTATATAAGAGGTAAGTTATACGGTAAAAAAAAAAAAAAAAAAAAAGTTCGGATATAATGTTTAGAATTGCTTTGCGAACAGCCGTCCCTCAGCAGCAGTAAGTTTGTGCACTGCCATTGTTTTTGTCATCTTGTTTAATAAGATATTTTTAAGATTATTTGCTGACAAAGGCCTAATACTGTCCTGCTAAGCCGCCCCTCCTTGATTTTACACGAGACGAAACCATTTTCTTGTGCATAACATCGGGTTTGTGAGGGCACAGAGGTTTGCTTTGTTCGGTAACTATGCAATATATTGTAATATAATCAACTACAAGGTTAAGGAAGTCGAGGGTTTTATTTATTTTTAATAAATGTACAGCTGACCGAATGTAAAGCCACAGTGGCGTACGCCTGAAGGCTGCACAATGACGCAGCATTTCTGCCCTTTGTCCTTCGGTCCGCTTCCCGTCCTATTTTATACATCGGGTTTCAATAAAATAAATAAATAAATAAATGCCGTTATATGAATCCAGCGCCTGCTTGTTTAATCTAGAAATATTGAAAACTTGAATTGACTTTAGCCACATTCAAAATCTGAAACAAGGATGTTTCAATTCGTGCAAAACAAGCGCTGCTAGGCCGCACGACCTCATCGGGCCACACAACTACAAACTAACAAATATTTATATACACGAAAAAGTAGAGAGAACAATACAGTACAGATTTTTAGTACAGTATTTAATAAACGTAATACATTGCTGAATATTTTATCGGTACTGTGTATTCAGTGGTTTGTGCCATAATAACCAATATAAACAAAAACACATCTGTTGTACTTGGTCAGTGCTGGGTTTGCAGGCAAACGTGATTAATATAAAAAAACGCTCGATTCTGTAAAGAATCGCACTTCTGGGTTGTTTTTTTTAAAGGGTTTTGTATAAATCAGCTTAGCAAGTGAAGAAAGCGAGCACCCATCCCCCATGCGCCAAGGTTAACCAGCTCCAAAGCAATGCCTCCACGGCTGATAAACACGGAGTTACACCACCATCACCCTGCTCTACACACTCTTATAAAAACACCTGACACCCAGAGTCTATCCAATCCTTTAAATTATATCAACAGAACACGCGGAGCTGTCTTTAATTAACTTTAACCCACAAAACCCAACTGAACTGCACTCTCCTGTGAATGATGCAGGGCTTGTGAGCACTTTAAAAAGAAAGTTTCACTTTTAATTAAGCCACACGAATGAGATTTCTTTTTTTAAAAGATCTGCGGTATTGTTTAAGCTTCTTTCAGACTTGTCCGTCATCCAAGACTCGACCCCTCATTGGACGACGCGGGACACGTGATGCGAACGGTTTGCGAATTCCCAAGACAAAATCGTCGAAAACGCTCACCTTTTTCGAGGAAAACTGTACAATCCATCTGAAACACGAACAATTTTCACTCCATCTTTCGGGTTTGGCCACGAAACCCGTGTTTTCTGTGAAGAAAAGTCGTGATAACCACGCGAAACGATAACAAAGGGCAATTTCCAGATACGTCAGCAGCGTCCCAATTGGTCAGCCGACGCCACGTGACACGACTGGAACTAAAACCCGATTTTTCGGTGTTAAAACCTCAGTTTTTCTCACGGGTTTCTTATCCATTGTGTTTTTTCTTGAAATATCCATCGTGTGAGGTTAGTTGCTGGCCGCTCCCTCGATTTTCCAGCGGGTCCCGGTGCTTGCGCGGTCCTCCCCCCTTTAGGCTCTGATTCGGGTTAATGTCAGCATGGCTTCAGGGCTGCAACTCACACTGCGCATGCGCCGTCTCGATGGCAAAGGCTGCGGAAGAGCTGCGCAGACGCGTTAGTCGTGACCCGACCTTCCCCCACTCCAGTAAACACACATGCGCTTCTTTACCGGACACATCATCATGACTGTGGTTTAATTTAGCGGGACCATTAGGCAAATAAGCAGAGCATCTGCCTTTGAGTGATAATATACAGCCTCGTCTATATTGTTATGAGCACAATGCAATTCAATACACTGATAATATACAGCCTCGTCTATATTGTTATGAACACAATGCAATTCAATACACGTCTGATACAAACTCGTACAGCTGCTTAGTAAAGCTCTCTGTCACACACATACATGTGGTTGAACGGGAATAGTTTGAAACAATAGCTTTTGAAGGGATGAACCAAATGAGTCAGACATCCGAATTTGTTTTTAAACTGACCACTCAATCCCTATTTTAATGAAACTGAACAATTTATACTGCACTAGAAAGTCATGTTTAAATCTTGATGTGTGTATTTGGGGTAATTGTAATCTCTCTTTCGTGTTTAAAAGTGTTAAATGTGCTTAGCTTTTGTATTTGAAGTTACAGTAATGTTCAGCTCAGTGATGTCCCACCCAGTGAAAATGCAAGGCTCCAGTGAGACATGCAGGACCACACATTGCTGTTTTAAAGCAAGAGCTGTGCTTGGATGAGCTGGTCTGTGAATGCCTTGCACAGAACATGCAGAGAGCTGTGCTTGGATGAGCTGGTCTGTGAATGCCTTGCACAGAACATGCAGAGGGATATGGAAGGCCATCCGTGTCAAAAACACGTTATTTAGTACGTGTTCAAATATTTAGTACATGCATTGATTTGGACAAATCAGAATACATAAAAATCTATGCATCATTCTAAATAAATGTGAATTAACGACGCATTTTCTACGTAGGGAAAAGTGTAAAGTGCTGCATGCAGGCAATAAAAATGTGCATTGTAAATATCATATGGGAGATACTGAAATTGAAGAAGGGAACTATGAAAAAGACCTAGGAGTTTATGTTGACTCAGAAATGTCTTCATCTAGACAATGTGGGGAAGCTATAAAAAAGGCCAACAAGATGCTCGGATATATTGTGAAAAGTGTTGAATTTAAATCAAGGAAGTAATGTTAAAACTTTACAATGCATTAGTAAGACCTCACCTAGAATATTGTTTTCAGTTCTGGTCACCTCGTTACAAAAAGAATATTGCTGCTCTAGAAAGAGTGCAAAGAACAGCGACTAGAATTATCCCGGGTTTAAAAGGCATGTCGTATGCAGACAGGCTAAAATAATTGAATCTATTCAGACTTGAACAAAGAAGACTACGTGGTTATCTGATTCAAGCATTCAAAATTCTAAAAGGTATAGACAGTGTCGACCCAGGGGACTTTTTTGACCTGAAAAAATAAACAAGGACCAGTGGTCACAAATGGAGATTAGATAAAGGAGCTGGTGAGGGCATGCAATTGGGTTCAGTGGAGAGGTGTTTTACACAGTGCTGGTGAGGGCATGCAATGGGTTCAGTGGAGAGGTGTTTTACACAGTGCTGGTGAGGCATGCAATGGGTTCAGTGGAGATGTTACACAGTGCTGGTGAGGGCATGCAATGGGTTCAGTGGAGAGATTTCTTACACAGTGCTGGTGAGGCATTTTACACAGTGCTGGTGAGGCATGCAATGGGTTCAGTGGAGAGATGTTTTACACAGTGCTGGTGAGGGCATGCAATGGGTTCAGTGGAGAGATGTTTTACACAGTGCTGGTGAGGGCATGCAATGGGTTCAGTGGAGGTGTTTTTTACACAGTGCTGGTGAGGGCATGCAATGGGTTCAGTGGAGAGATGTTTTACACAGTGCTGGTGAGGCATGCAATGGGTTCAGTGGAGAGGTGTTTTACACAGTGCTGGTGAGGCATGCAATGGGTTCAGTGGAGAGGTGTTTTACACAGTGCTGGTGAGGCATGCAATGGGTTCAGTGGCGGGGTGTTTTGCACAGTGCTGGTGAGGGCATGCAATGGGTTCAGTGGAGAGATGTTTTACACAGTGCTGGTGAGGGCATGCAATGGGTTCAGTGGAGAGATTTCTTACACAGTGCTGGTGAGGCATGCAATGGGTTCAGTGGAGAGATGTTTTACACAGTGCTGGTGAGGGCATGCAATGGGTTCAGTGGAGAGGTGTTTTACACAGTGCTGGTGAGGCATGCAATGGGTTCAGTGGAGAGATGTTTTACACAGTGCTGGTGAGGGCATGCAATGGGTTCAGTGGAGAGATTTCTTACACAGTGCTGGTGAGGCGTTTTACACAGTGCTGGTGAGGCATGCAATGGGTTCAGTGGAGAGATGTTTTACACAGTGCTGGTGAGGGCATGCAATGGGTTCAGTGGAGAGATGTTTTACACAGTGCTGGTGAGGCATGCAATGGGTTCAGTGGAGAGGTGTTTTACACAGTGCTGGTGAGGGCATGCAATGGGTTCAGTGGAGAGGTGTTGTGGCAGTCTGGCTCGCAGTGGTGATGTGTGATGACGTCACGGACCAGGAAGTAACTCAAACCAAAACAGTGGATGGGCGGGTGAAGCTGAATGCTGCGGCACTCAGCGTATTTATTAATAAACAAAACAAAAGATTTAACAAAACACAAAACAAAAGGGCACGAGGGCCAAACGAATGAACAAACAAACAAGTAAGTGATGTGCTGGGTAATCCAGCACGTTTTAATTGTTTTCAATGTTACTCTCTCTCTCCCCGTACTCTCCTCTGTACACCCCAACCCGAGTGCAGAGTGCTGCTGGTTTATATATACTCTGGCGAGGGATTTAACTAGTTGGTAATTATCTTATTATCCCCGGCCAGAGTCTGCAGCGTTTGGTAAGGATGCATGACTGTCAGCTATTTAAATAATCAGTAGCTGATCAGCCATGCATCCTGGGTTCGGGTTTTTAAATAAATGACGCGGGCGCTTTTTACCAAAACAAAAATACAAAAATAATAATAAATAGGGCGGGACACTCCGCCACAGGTGTTTTACACAGTGCTGGTGAGGGCATGCAATGGGTTCAGTGGAGAGATGTTTTACACAGTGCTGGTGAGGCATGCAATGGGTTCAGTGGAGAGATGTTTTACACAGTGCTGGTGAGGGGCATGCAATGGGTTCAGTGGAGAGATTTCTTACACAGTGCTGGTGAGGCGTTTTACACAGTGCTGGTGAGGCATGCAATGGGTTCAGTGGAGAGATGTTTTACACAGTGCTGGTGAGGGCATGCAATGGGTTCAGTGGAGAGATGTTTTACACAGTGCTGGTGAGGGCATGCAATGGGTTCAGTGGAGATGTTTTACACAGTGCTGGTGAGGGGCATGCAATGGGTTCAGTGGAGATTTCTTACACAGTGCTGGTGAGGCGTTTACACAGTGCTGGTGAGGCATGCAATGGGTTCAGTGGAGATGTTTTACACAGAGCTGGTGAGGCATGCAATGGGTTCAGTGGAGAGGTGTTTTACACAGTGCTGGTGAGGGCATGCAATGGGTTCAGTGGCGGGGTGTTTTACACAGTGCTGGTGAGGGCATGCAATGGGTTCAGTGGAGAGGTGTTTTACACAGTGCTGGTGAGAGTATGCAATGGGTTCAGTGGAGAGGTGTTTTACACAGTGCTGGTGAGGGCATGCAGGGTTCAGTGGAGAGATGTTTTACACAGTGCTGGTGAGGGCATGCAGGGTTCAGTGGAGAGGTGTTTTACACAGTGCTGGTGAGGGCATGCAATGGGTTCAGTGGAGAGATGTTTTACACAGTGCTGATGAGGGCATGCAATGGGTTCAGTGGAGAGATTTCTTACACAGTGCTGGTGAGGCGTTTTACACAGTGCTGGTGAGGCATGCAATGGGTTCAGTGGAGAGATGTTTTACACAGTGCTGGTGAGGGCATGCAATGGGTTCAGTGGAGAGATGTTTTACACAGTGCTGGTGAGGGCATGCAATGGGTTCAGTGGAGATTTTTTACACAGTGCTGGTGAGGCGTTTTACACAGTGCTGGTGAGGCATGCAATGGGTTCAGTGGAGATGTTTTACACAGTGCTGGTGAGGGCATGCAATGGGTTCAGTGGAGAGATGTTTACACAGTGCTGGTGAGGGCATGCAATGGGTTCAGTGGAGGTGTTTTACACAGTGCTGGTGAGGGCATGCAATGGGTTCAGTGGAGAGATGTTTTACACAGTGCTGGTGAGGGCATGCAATGGGTTCAGTGGAGAGATTTCTTACACAGTGCTGGTGAGGCGTTTTACACAGTGCTGGTGAGGCATGCAATGGGTTCAGTGGAGATGTTTTACACAGTGCTGGTGAGGGCATGCAATGGGTTCAGTGGAGAGATGTTTTACACAGTGCTGGTGAGGGCATGCAATGGGTTCAGTGGAGATGTTTTACACAGTGCTGGTGAGGCATGCAATGGGTTCAGTGGAGAGATGTTTTACACAGTGCTGGTGAGGGCATGCAATGGGTTCAGTGGAGAGATGTTTTACACAGTGCTGGTGAGGGCATGCAATGGGTTCAGTGGAGAGATGTTTTACACAGTGCTGGTGAGGGCATGCAATGGGTTCCCTCGCCATGTTGTTAATGCTGGATCATTGGGATCCTTTAAACCTGACTTGTCAGTTTTGGGATCAATCATCTATAGGAACCAGACAAGCCCCGCTGGACTGAACAGCCTCCTTTCCATCGTTAATATTCCTATGTTCTTAACATTTTCTATGTCACGAATATTGACGTACTGCTTATTAAAATCTTTATATTATTTATTCAGGGACATCAAGATATTTGATAAATAAAAGAGAATTAAATATGCATCCATACTAAAGAAATGATGCATTTTGGGGTATGACTGCACTAGTAAGACTTTGTGCTCATCAAAAAAGATGTTTAGTGAGCAAGTGGTCTTGTCAGCAATCATGTAACATATACCCCTGTCCCCTCCCGGCTCAGAGCTGTGATTTGTGGGTTGGTTCAGGGTTTGCAGCATCCCCTCCCAGCTCAGAGCTGTGATTTGTAGGTTGGTTCAGGGTATGCAGCCTCCTCCCAGCTCAGAGCTGTGATTTGTAGGTTGGTTCAGGGTTTGCAGCATCCCCTCCCAGCTCAGAGCTGTGATTTGTGGGTTGGTTCAGGGTATGCAGCCTCCCCTCCCAGCTCAGAGCTGTGATTTGTAGGTTGGTTCAGGGTTTGCAGCATCCCCTCCCAGCTCAGAGCTGTGATTTGTGGGTTGGTTCAGGGTATGCAGCCTCCCCTCCCAGCTCAGAACTGTGATTTGTGGGTTGGTTCAGGGTTTGCAGCATCCCCTCCCAGCTCAGAGCTGTGATTTGTGGGTTGGTTCAGGGTATGCAGCCTCCCCTCCCAGCTCAGAACTGTGATTTGTGGGTTGGTTCAGGGGTTTGCAGCATCCCTCCCAGCTCTGAGCTGTGATTTGTGGGTTGGTTCAGGGTATGCAGCCTCCCCTCCCAGCTCAGAGCTGTGATTTGTGGGTTGGTTCAGGGTTTGCAGCCTCCCCTCCCAGCTCAGAGCTGTGATTTGTGGGTTGGTTCAGGGTATGCAGCCTCCCCTCCCAGCTCAGAGCTGTGATTTGTGGGTTGGTTCAGGGTATGCAGCCTCCCCTCCCAGCTCAGAGCTGTGATTTCTGGGTTGGAATGTTTCTGTAAAGGAAAAAACAAACAGCTAACGATACTGAAGTAGTAATAAACAGCAGGTGCATATCGAAGCTCTTGAATTAACTTCCAAAGGTGTCATTTTTAGAAAATAAATGGGTGTTAGCTTAGCAAGGTGGTAACTGTTTTGTATATTTGGCCAGGGTGTCCCAAATGTTAGAACATCAGACACATTCTGAAGAGGAGACCGGCGCTCTTCTGGGTCCTAGTAGCTGATTGAAAACGTTGTCAAGTCTTCTAGGATCCCTATGATTCAGTAACAGGACTGGGACCCGTTCCATACCCTCCACTGTGTGAAGGAGCAGCTCCTGCCCGTTCCACACCCTCCACTGTGTGAAGGAGCAGCTCCTGCCTGTTCCATACCCTCCACTGTGTGAAGGAGCAGCTCCTGCCTGTTCCATACCCTCCACTGTGTGAAGGAGCAGCTCCTGCCCGTTCCACCCCTCCACTGTGTGAAGGAGCAGCTCCTGCCTGTTCCATACCCTCCACTGTGTGAAGGAGCAGCTCCTGCCTGTTCCATACCCTCCACTGTGTGAAGGAGCAGCTCCTGCCCGTTCCACACCCTCCACTGTGTGAAGGAGCAGCTCCTGCCCGTTCCACACCCTCCACTGTGTGAAGGAGCAGCTCCTGCCTGTTCCATACCCTCCACTGTGTGAAGGAGCAGCTCCTGCCTGTTCCACACCCTCCACTGTGTGAAGGAGCAGCTCCTGCCTGTTCCATACCCTCCACTGTGTGAAGGAGCAGCTCCTGCCTGTTCCACACCCTCCACTGTGTGAAGGAGCAGCTCCTGCCCGTTCCACACCCTCCACTGTGTGAAGGAGCAGCTCCTGCCTGTTCCATACCCTCCACTGTGTGAAGGAGCAGCTCCTGCCCGTTCCACACCCTCCACTGTGTGAAGGAGCAGCTCCTGCCCGTTCCATACCCTCCACTGTGTGAAGGAGCAGCTCCTGCCTGCCTGTTCCATACCCTCCACTGTGTGAAGGAGCAGCTCCTGCCTGTTCCATACCCTCCACTGTGTGAAGGAGCAGCTCCTGCCTGCCTGTTCCATACCCTCCACTGTGTGAAGGAGCAGCTCCTGCCCGTTCCATACCCTCCACTGTGTGAAGGAGCAGCTCCTGCCCGTTCCATACCCTCCACTGTGTGAAGGAGCAGCTCCTGCCCGTTCCATACCCTCCACTGTGTGAAGGAGCAGCTCCTGCCTGCCTGTTCCATACTCTCCACAGTGTGATCTTTCTACAGCAACAAAGCGAGATGCGGACAGTGCAGTAATATTGCTCCATTCATATATAGATTCAGGAGAGAAAGGCTTTGGCTGACAGTAGAAACATGGTGAGTTAGGAGGCATTTTAGAGTGGTATTTAATGAGAGATTGTATTGGGAGTTCAGACTCTAATGAGAGATTGTATTGGGAGTTCAGACTATTTAATGACAGATTGTATTGGGAATTCAGACTCTATTTAATGAGAGATTGTATTGGGAGTTCAGACTCTATTTAATGAGAGATTGTATTGGGAATTCAGACTCTATTTAATGAGAGATTGTATTGGGAGTTCAGACTCTAATGAGAGATTGTATTGGGAGTTCAGACTCTATTTAATGAGAGATTGTATTGGGAGTTCAGACTATTTAATGACAGATTGTATTGGGAGTTCAGACTCTATTTAATGAGAGATTGTATTGGGAGTTCAGACTCTATTTAATGAGAGATTGTATTGGGAGTTCAGACTCTATTTAATGACAGATTGTATTGAGAGTTCAGACTCTATTTAATGACAGATTGTATTGGGAGTTCAGACTCTATTTAATGAGAGATTGTATTGGGAGTTCAGACTCTATTTAATGAGAGATTGTATTGGGAGTTCAGACTCTATTTAATGAGAGATTGTATTGGGAGTTCAGACTCTATTTAATGAGAGATTGTATTGGGAGTTCAGACTCTATTTAATGAGAGATTGTATTGGGAGTTCAGACTCTATTTAATGACAGATTGTATTGGTAGTTCAGACTCTATTTAATGACAGATTGTATTGGTAGTTCAGATTATTTAATGACAGATTGTATTGGGAGTTCAGACTCTATTTAATGACAGATTGTATTGAGAGTTCAGACTCTATTTAATGAGAGATTGTATTGGGAGTTCAGACTCTATTTAATGAGAGATTGTATTGGGAGTTCAGACTCTATTTAATGACAGATTGTATTGGGAGTTCAGACTTATTTAATGACAGATTGTATTGGGAGTTCAGACTCTATTTAATGAGAGATTGTATTGGGAGTTCAGACTCTATTTAATGACAGATTGTATTGGGAGTTCAGACTCTATTTAATGAGAGATTGTATTGGGAGTTCAGACTCTATTTAATGACAGATTGTATTGGGAGTTCAGACTCTATTTAATGAGAGATTGTATTGGGAGTTCAGACTCTATTTAATGACAGATTGTATTGGGAGTTCAGACTCTATTTAATGAGAGATTGTATTGGGAGTTCAGACTCTATTTAATGACAGATTGTATTGGTAGTTCAGACTCTATTTAATGACAGATTGTATTGGTAGTTCAGATTATTTAATGACAGATTGTATTGGGAGTTCAGACTCTATTTAATGAGAGATTGTATTGGGAGTTCAGACTCTATTTAATGAGAGATTGTATTGGGAGTTCAGACTCTATTTAATGACAGATTGTATTGAGAGTTCAGACTCTATTTAATGAGAGATTGTATTGGGAGTTCAGACTCTATTTAATGACAGATTGTATTGGGAGTTCAGACTCTATTTAATGACAGATTGTATTGGGAGTTCAGACTCTATTTAATGAGAGATTGTATTGGGAGTTCAGACTCTATTTAATGAGAGATTGTATTGGGAGTTCAGACTCTATTTAATGACAGATTGTATTGGGAGTTCAGACTCTAATGAGAGATTGTATTGGGAGTTCAGACTCTATTTAATGAGAGATTGTATTGGGAGTTCAGACTCTATTTAATGAGAGATTGTATTGGGAGTTCAGACTCTATTTAATGAGAGATTGTATTGGGAGTTCACACTCTATTTAATGACAGATTGTATTGGGAGTTCACACTCTATTTAATGACAGATTGTATTGGTAGTTCAGACTCTATTTAATGACAGATTGTATTGGGAGTTCAGACTCTATTTAATGAGAGATTGTATTGGGAGTTCAGACTCTATTTAATGAGAGATTGTATTGGGAGTTCAGACTCTATTTAATGACAGGTTGTATTGGGAGTTCAGACTCTATTTAATGAGAGATTGTATTGGGAGTTCAGACTCTATTTAATGAGAGATTGTATTGGGAGTTCAGACTCTATTTAATGAGAGATTGTATTGGGAGTTCAGACTCTATTTAATGAGAGATTGTATTGGGAGTTCACACTCTATTTAATGAGAGATTGTATTGGGAGTTCACACTCTATTTAATGACAGATTGTATTGGGAGTTCACACTCTATTTAATGACAGATTGTATTGGGAGTTCAGACTCTATTTAATGAGAGATTGTATTGGGAGTTCAGACTCTATTTAATGAGAGATTGTATTGGGAGTTCAGACTCTATTTAATGAGAGATTGTATTGGGAGTTCAGACTCTATTTAATGACAGATTGTATTGGGAGTTCAGACTCTATTTAATGAGAGATTGTATTGGGAGTTCAGACTCTATTTAATGAGAGATTGTATTGGGAGTTCAGACTCTATTTAATGAGAGATTGTATTGGGAGTTCAGACTATTTAATGAGAGATTGTATTGGGAGTTCAGACTCTATTTAATGACAGATTGTATTGGGAGTTCAGACTCTATTTAATGACAGATTGTATTGGGAGTTCAGACTCTATTTAATGACAGATTGTATTGGGAATTCAGACTCTATTTAATGAGAGATTGTATTGGGAGTTCAGACTCTATTTAATGACAGATTGTATTGAGAGTTCAGACTCTATTTAATGACAGATTGTATTGGGAGTTCAGACTCTATTTAATGAGAGATTGTATTGGGAGTTCAGACTCTATTTAATGAGAGATTGTATTGGGAGTTTAGACTATTTAATGAGAGATTGTATTGGGAGTTCAGACTCTATTTAATGACAGATTGTATTGGGAGTTCAGACTCTATTTAATGACAGATTGTATTGGGAGTTCAGACTCTATTTAATGAGAGATTGTATTGGGAGTTCAGACTCTATTTAATGACAGATTGTATTGGGAGTTCAGACTCTATTTAATGAGAGATTGTATTGGGAGTTCAGACTCTATTTAATGAGAGATTGTATTGGGAGTTCAGACTCTATTTAATGACAGATTGTATTGGGAGTTCAGACTATCGTACACAAACTGTTCAGTAATTGCCCCGTCATTCAGGCAATGTCCAAATTATAAATAGGATTTTAAAACCCTAACAAGTTGATACAAAATAAAAACTGATTTACTAAATAAAAATTAATAGTTTTTTTCTCTTTATATGTATGTCATCCTTGTTTTTTTTATTTTAAAAATGTTCGGGACTATTTTCTTAGAACGTCTTTACTCAGTGGAAAGGTAACCGACGAATCAGTACAAGTTCAAGGTAAATCTAGGGTTTAAGCGTTTTTTTTAAAAAAAAATAAAGAAAACAATGGTAAAATCATTTTCTAATAGCGATAGTGGGCTCTCGATGAGGGCTCTACTGTGTGATAACTGACCTTGACTTTCGTTAGGGCCCTCGACTTCGGCTCGAAAGGCATAACTCCCGTCGCGGTCAACTATCACATGGTAGAGCCCGCATCAGCGGGCACTGTCGCTTAATCTGAATGTACAAACTACATGTGCAGCGTGTTTCATAAACATCATGTTCATTAGAGAATAAGAAGAGTTCAGCTGGTGGAGAGTAACACTGAACTGGCAGATCACGTGAATGTGTACCTGTGTGTACTGCTGCAGAGACTTCTGCTGCGGTTGCTAAGGAAGCCCAGTCTGGTTGCCATGTGTGATGTCAAACCACGTTGCCAGGCAGCATAACAACAAAGGGCAGCAATGGTAAAGGTAGACTGGGTGAATTAAGAACACATTACCACATGTAAGGTGCCTGTAACTTACCAAGATAAAAATAAACAGCTAGGTATGACAAGAATGAAAAATACAGTGAAATGAAGCAGTCTGCTGTATTAGTGAAGCATGGTGAATGCAGTGTGAGTGTGCTGTATTAGTGAAGCATGCTGAATGCAGTGTGAGTGTGCTGTATTAGTGAAGCATGCTGAATGCACAGTGTGAGTGTGCTGTATTAGTGAAGCATGGTGAATGCAGTGTGAGTGTGCTGTATTAGTGAAGCATGCTGAATGCAGTGTGAGGTGTGTATGGTGAAGCATGCTGAATGCACAGTGTGAGTGTGCTGTATTAGTGAAGCATGCTGAATGCACAGTGTGAGAGTGCTGTATTAGTGAAGCATGCTGAATGCAGTGTGAGAGTGCTGTATTAGTGAAGCATGCTGAATGCAGTGTGAGTGTGCTGTATTAGTGAAGCATGGTGAATGCAGTGTGAGTGTGCTGTATTAGTGAAGCATGCTGAATGCACAGTGTGAGTGTGCTGTATTAGTGAAGCATGCTGAATGCACAGTGTGAGTGTGCTATATTAGTGAAGCATGCTGAATGCACAGTGTGAGTGTGCTGTATTAGTGAAGCATGCTGAATGCAGTGTGAGTGTGCTGTATTAGTGAAGCATGGTGAATGCAGTGTGAGTGTGCTGTATTAGTGAAGCATGCTGAATGCAGTGTGAGTGTGCTGTATTAGTGAAGCATGCTGAATGCACAGTGTGAGTGTGCTTTATTAGTGAAGCATGATGAATGCAGTGTGAGTGTGCTGTATTAGTGAAGCATGCTGAATGCACAGTGTGAGTGTGCTATATTAGTGAAGCATGGTGAATGCAGTGTGAGTGCTGTATTAGTGAAGCATGCTGAATGCAGAGTGTGCTGTATTAGTGAAGCATGGTGAATGCAGTGTGAGTGTGCTGTATTAGTGAAGCATGCTGAATGCACAGTGTGAGTGTGCTGTATTAGTGAAGCATGGTGAATGCAGTGTGAGTGTGCTGTATTAGTGAAGCATGGTGAATGCAGTGTGAGAGTGCTGTATTAGTGAAGCATGCTGAATGCAGTGTGAGTGTGCTGTATTAGTGAAGCATGCTGAATGCACAGTGTGAGTGTGCTTTATTAGTGAAGCATGGTGAATGCAGTGTGAGTGTGCTGTATTAGTGAAGCATGCTGAATGCACAGTGTGAGTGTGCTATATTAGTGAAGCATGGTGAATGCAGTGTGAGAGTGCTGTATTAGTGAAGCATGCTGAATGCAGTGTGAGTGTGCTGTATTAGTGAAGCATGGTGAATGCAGTGTGAGTGTGCTGTATTAGTGAAGCATGCTGAATGCACAGTGTGAGTGTGCTGTATTAATGAAGCATGGTGAATGCAGTGTGAGTGTGCTGTATTAGTGAAGCATGCTGAATGCAGTGTGAGTGTGCTGTATTAGTGAAGCATGCTGAATGCACAGTGTGAGTGTGCTGTATTAGTGAAGCATGCTGAATGCACAGTGTGAATGTGCTGTATTAGTAAAGCATGGAGAATGCATTGACATTGTCATGCTGGAGTAAACGTCTTTGTCTTCAATTAGCATTTACCCGGTGCATTCATCTCCTGTGCTTTTCTTTAGCTATTGACCTGACCAACCCACAAATCACAGCTCTGAGCTGGGAGGGGAGGTTGCATAACCTGAACCAACCCACAAATCACAGCTCTGAGCTGGGAGGGGAGGCTGCATAACCTGAACCAACCCACAAATCACAACTCTGAGCTGGGAGGAGGCTGCATAACCTGAACCAACCCACAAATCACAGCTCTGAGCTGGGAGGAGGGTATGTGTTGTTTGTTTTCTGACAAGACCATCTTTTGATGTCTTGCTGGTGAGGGTATGGAAGGGGTAACCTTGCCATGCTGTTGATGCTGAATCATTGGGATCCTTCAAGCTAATAGGAACCGGACGAGCATTTTCAAGCACACCTCTTCAAGCTTCACTAGAATTCACATTGCTTAACCCTGCTGACCCCATGCTTTCACTGTGACAGCACTGTGCTTTACTATGGGCAGCCCACACAGTATAATGTGTAAGATACTACAGAACTCAATAGAATGATGTAACATAACGCAAATCTATAGAATACTGATGAAAGAACCTATTGAACATTACAATAATCTAAAGAATATAACAAAAACATACAGAATTGTATAAACACTGATGGAATCATATAGAATTATATTGACATGTATAGAAAAAAAGGAAAACTATACAAACATACACATTACTTGTACCAGTCCTTGCATCACCTCTACTTGCACTGAGCTGCTCCACACTGTATTACACTGCTGAACTATTCTCTGTATCTGTGCTTGCACTGAGCTGCTCCACACTGTATTACACTGCTGAACTATTCTCTGTATCTGTGCTTGCACTGAGCTGCTCCACTCTGTATTACACTGCTGAACTATTCTCTGTATCTGTGCTTGCACTGAGCTGCTCCACACTGTATTACACTGCTGAACTATTCTCTGTATCTGTGCTTGCACTGAGCTGCTCCACACTGTATTACACTGCTGAACTATTCTCTGTATCTGTGCTTGCACTGAGCTGCTCCACACTGTATTACACTGCTGAACTATTCTCTGTATCTGTGTGCTTGCACTGAGCTGCTCCTCACTGTATTACACTGCTGAACTATTCTCTGTATCTGTGCTTGCACTGAGCTGCTCCACACTGTATTACACTGCTGAACTATTCTCTGTATCTGTGCTTGCACTGAGCTGCTCCACACTGTATTACACTGCTGAACTATTCTCTGTATCTGTGCTTGCACTGAGCTGCTCCACACTGTATTACACTGCTGAACTATTCTCTGTATCTGTGCTTGCACTGAGCTGCTCCACACTGTATTACACTGCTGAACTATTCTCTGTATCTGTGCTTGCACTGAGCTCCTCCACACTGTATTACACTGCTGAACTATTCTCTGTATCTGTGCTTGCACTGAGCTGCTCCACACTGTATTACACTGCTGAACTATCCTCTGTATCTGTGCTTGCACCGAGCTGCTCCACTCTGTATTACACTGCTGAACTATTCTCTGTATCTGTGCTTGCACCTGAGCTCCTCCACACTGTATTACACTGCTGAACTATTCTCTGTATCTGTGCTTGCACTGAGCTGCTCCACACTGTATTACACTGCTGAACTATTCTCTGTATCTGTGCTTGCACTGAGCTGCTCCACACTGTATTACACTGCTGAACTATTCTCTGTATCTGTGCTTGCACTGAGCTGCTCCTCTGTATTACACTGCTGAACTATTCTCTGTATCTGTGCTTGCACTGAGCTGCTCCACACTGTATTACACTGCTGAACTATTCTCTGTATCTGTGCTTGCACTGAGCTGCTCCACACTGTATTACACTGCTGAACTATTCTCTGTATCTGTGCTTGCACTGAGCTGCTCCACACTGTATTACACTGCTGAACTATTCTCTGTATCTGTGCTTGCACTGAGCTGCTCCACACTGTATTACACTGCTGAACTATTCTCTGTATCTGTGCTTGCACTGAGCTGCTCCACACTGTATTACACTGCTGAACTATTCTCTGTATCTGTGCTTGCACTGAGCTGCTCCACACTGTATTACACTGCTGAACTATTCTCTGTATCTGTGCTTGCACTGAGCTGCTCCACACTGTATTACACTGCTGAACTATTCTCTGTATCTGTGCTTGCACTGAGCTGCTCCACTCTGTATTACACTGCTGAACTATTCTCTGTATCTGTGCTTGCACTGAGCTGCTCCACACTGTATTACACTGCTGAACTATTCTCTGTATCTGTGCTTGCACTGAGCTGCTCCACACTGTATTACACTGCTGAACTATTCTCTGTATCTGTGCTTGCACTGAGCTGCTCCACACTGTATTACACTGCTGAACTATTCTCTGTATCTGTGCTTGCACTGAGCTGCTCCACACTGTATTACACTGCTGAACTATTCTCTGTATCTGTGCTTGCACTGAGCTCCTCCACACTGTATTACACTGCTGAACTATCCTCTGTATCTGTGCTTGCACTGAGCTGCTCCACACTGTATTACACTGCTGAACTATTCTCTGTATCTGTGCTTGCACTGAGCTGCTCCACACTGTATTACACTGCTGAACTATTCTCTGTATCTGTGCTTGCACTGAGCTGCTCCTCACTGTATTACACTGCTGAACTATTCTCTGTATCTGTGCTTGCACTCAGCTCCTCCACACTGTATTACACTGCTGAACTATTCTCTGTATCTGTGCTTGCACTGAGCTGCTCCACACTGTATTACACTGCTGAACTATTCTCTGTATCTGTGCTTGCACTGAGCTGCTCCACTCTGTATTACACTGCTGAACTATTTCTGTATCTGTGCTTGCACTCAGCTGCTCCACACTGTATTACACTGCTGAACTATTCTCTGTATCTGTGCTTGCACTGAGCTGCTCCACACTGTATTACACTGCTGAACTATTCTCTGTATCTGTGCTTGCACTGAGCTCCTCCACACTGTATTACACTGCTGAACTATTCCCCTGTATCTGTGCTTGCACTGAGCTGCTCCACACTGTATTACACTGCTGAACTATTCTCTGTATCTGTGCTTGCACTGAGCTGCTCCACACTGTATTACACTGCTGAACTATTCTCTGTATCTGTGCTTGCACTGAGCTGCTCCACACTGTATTACACTGCTGAACTATTCTCTGTATCTGTGCTTGCACTCAGCTGCTCCACACTGTATTACACTGCTGAACTATTCTCTGTATCTGTGCTTGCACTGAGCTGCTCCACACTGTATTACACTGCTGAACTATTCTCTGTATCTGTGCTTGCACTGAGCTGCTCCACACTGTATTACACTGCTGAACTATTCTCTGTATCTGTGCTTGCACTGAGCTGCTCCACACTGTATTACACTGCTGAACTATTCTCTGTATCTGTGCTTGCACTCAGCTCCTCCACACTGTATTACACTGCTGAACTATTCTCTGTATCTGTGCTTGCACTCAGCTCCTCCACACTGTATTACACTGCTGAACTATTCTCTGTATCTGTGCTTGCACTGAGCTGCTCCACACTGTATTACACTGCTGAACTATTCTCTGTATCTGTGCTTGCACTCAGCCCTCCACACTGTATTACACTGCTGAACTATTCTCTGTATCTGTGCTTGCACTGAGCTGCTCCACACTGTAATTACACTGCTGAACTATTCTCTGTATCTGTGCTTGCACTGAGCTGCTCCACACTGTATTACACTGCTGAACTATTCTCTGTATCTGTGCTTGCACTGAGCTGCTCCACACTGTATTACACTGCTGAACTATTCTCTGTATCTGTGCTTGCACTGAGCTGCTCCACTCTGTATTACACTGCTGAACTATTCTCTGTATCTGTGCTTGCACTGAGCTGCTCCACACTGTATTACACTGCTGAACTATTCTCTGTATCTGTGCTTGCACTGACCTGCTCCACTCTGTATTACACTGCTGAACTATTCTCTGTATCTGTGCTTGCACTGAGCTGCTCCACACTGTATTACACTGCTGAACTATTCTCTGTATCTGTGCTTGCACTGAGCTGCTCCACACTGTATTACACTGCTGAACTATTCTCTGTATCTGTGCTTGCACTGAGCTGCTCCACCTGTATTACACTGCTGAACTATTCTCTGTATCTGTGCTTGCACTGAGCTGCTCCACACTGTATTACACTGCTGAACTATTCTCTGTATCTGTGCTTGCACTGAGCTGCTCCACACTGTATTACACTGCTGAACTATTCTCTGTATCTGTGCTTGCACTGAGCTCCTCCACACTGTATTACACTGCTGAACTATTCCCTGTATCTGTGCTTGCACTGAGCTGCCCCACACTGTATTACACTGCTGAACTATTCTCTGTATCTGTGCTTGCACTGAGCTGCTCCACACTGTATTACACTGCTGAACTATTCTCTGTATCTGTGCTTGCACTGAGCTTCCACACTGTATTACACTGCTGAACTATTCTCTGTATCTGTGCTTGCACTGAGCTGCTCCACTCTGTACACTGCTGAACTATTCTCTGTATCTGTGCTTGCACTGAGCTGCTCCACACTGTATTACACTGCTGAACTATTCTCTGTATCTGTGCTTGCACTGAGCTGCTCCACACTGTATTACACTGCTGAACTATTCTCTGTATCTGTGCTTGCACTGAGCTGCCCACACTGTATTACACTGCTGAACTATTCTCTGTATCTGTGCTTGCACTGAGCTGCTCCACACTGTATTACACTGCTGAACTATTCTCTGTATCTGTGCTTGCACTGAGCTGCTCTACACCGTATTACATGCTGAACTATTCTCTGTATCTGTGCTTGCACTGAGCTGCTCCACACTGTATTACACTGCTGAACTATTCTCTGTATCTGTGCTTGCACTGAGCTGCTCCACACTGTATTACACTGCTGAACTATTCTCTGTATCTGTGCTTGCACTGAGCTGCTCCACACTGTATTACACTGCTGAACTATTCTCTGTATCTGTGCTTGCATTGAGCTGCTCCACCTGTATTACACTGCTGAACTATTCTCTGTATCTGTGCTTGCACTGAGCTGCTCCACACTGTATTACACTGCTGAACTATTCCCTGTATCTGTGCTTGCACTGAGCTGCTCCACACTGTATTACACTGCTGAACTATTCTCTGTATCTGTGCTTGCACTGAGCTGCTCCACACTGTATTACACTGCTGAACTATTCTCTGTATCTGTGCTTGCACTGAGCTGCTCCACACTGTATTACACTGCTGAACTATTCTCTGTATCTTGTACTTGGTTTTAAAGGTGGTCGTATTCAAGGTTTTTTTTAATTGCTCTTGTTTGAAATCGTTCTCATCCATTTATCATATTTACTACGTGCTCTTAATGGAATTTACTCTTATAAGCAAATATTTTTACTATAAGTGTAACTGCTCTCAGACGAATTCGCTCTCACACATAATTATTTACTGTATTTATTTTCTCTTATTTGAATTTGCTCTTACTGTTGACTTTACTGTACTTTATAACTGCTTTTATCTGTACTGTGGTATTTTTTTTAACAACTGTAAGTCACCCTGGATAAGGGTGTCTGCTAATAATAATAATAATAATAATAATAATAATACAGAAATCTATAGAAAATGTAATTTTCTAGAATACTACAGACACTAATCAAAATGGAATAGCAGAGGACCTAATACTGATCCCTGTGGTACACCACTGGTTACCTCGCTCCATTTTGAGGTTTCTCCTCTAATCAGTACTTTCTGTTTTCTACCTGTTAACCACTCCCTAATCCATGTGCATGCATATCCTTGAATCCCTACTGCGTTCAGTTTGAGAATTAAGCTTGTGAATTCAGTAATCGTCTTTGTCTTTCTTCAGTTAGCATTTACCGGGTGCATTCATCTCCTGTGCTTTTAGCTATTGACCTGACCAACCCACAAATCACAGCTCTGAGCTGGGAGGGGAGGGGTATGTGTTGCTTGTTTGCTGACAAGACCATCTTTGTGATGTCTTGTTGGTGAGGGTATGGAAGGGGTAACCTTGCCATGCTGTTGATGCTGAATTATTGGGATCCTTCAAGCTAATAGGAACCGAACGAGCACTTTCAAGCACACCTCTTCAAGCTTCACTAGAATTCACATTGCTTAACCCTGCTGACCCCATGCTTTCACTGAGCTGCTCCACACTGTATTACACTGCTGAACTATTCTCTGTATCTGTGCTTGCACTGAGCTGCTCCACACTGTATTACACTGCTGAACTATTCTCTGTATCTGTGCTTGCACTGAGCTGCTCCACACTGTATTACACTGCTGAACTATTCTCTGTATCTGTGCTTGCACTGAGCTGCTCCACACTGTATTACACTGCTGAACTATTCTCTGTATCTGTGCTTGCACTGAGCTGCTCCACTGTATTACACTGCTGAACTATTCTCTGTATCTGTGCTTGCACTGAGCTGCTCCACACTGTATTACACTGCTGAACTATTCTCTGTATCTGTGCTTGCACTGAGCTCCTCCACACTGTATTACACTGCTGAACTATTCTCTGTATCTGTGCTTGCCCGAGCTGCTCCACCTGTATTACACTGCTGAACTATTCTCTGTATCTGTGCTTGCACTGAGCTGCTCCACACTGTATTACACTGCTGAACTATTCTCTGTATCTGTGCTTGCACTGAGCTGCTCCACTCTGTATTACACTGCTGAACTATTCTCTGTATCTGTGCTTGCACTGAGCTGCTCCACACTGTATTACACTGCTGAACTATTCTCTGTATCTGTGCTTGCACTGAGCTGCTCCACACTGTATTACACTGCTGAACTATTCTCTGTATCTGTGCTTGCACTGAGCTCCTCCACACTGTATTACACTGCTGAACTATTCTCTGTATCTGTGCTTGCACTGAGCTGCTCCACCTGTATTACACTGCTGAACTATTCTCTGTATCTGTGCTTGCACTGAGCTGCTCCACACTGTATTACACTGCTGAACTATTCTCTGTATCTGTGCTTGCACTGAGCTGCTCCACTCTGTATTACACTGCTGAACTATTCTCTGTATCTGTGCTTGCACTGAGCTGCTCCACACTGTATTACACTGCTGAACTATTCTCTGTATCTGTGCTTGCACTGAGCTGCTCCACACTGTATTACACTGCTGAACTATTCTCTGTATCTTGTACTTGGTTTTAAAGGTGGTCGTATTCAAGGTTTTTTTTAATTGCTCTTGTTTGAAATCGTTCTCATCCATTTATCATATTTACTACGTGCTCTTAATGGAATTTACTCTTATAAGCAAATATTTTTACTATAAGTGTAACTGCTCTCAGACCGAATTCGCTCTCACACATAATTATTTACTGTATTTATTTTCTTATTTGAATTTGCTCTTACTGTTGACTTTACTGTACTTTATAACTGCTTTTATCTGTACTGTGGTATTTTTTTTAACAACTGTAAGTCACCCTGGATAAGGGTGTCTGCTAATAATAATAATAATAATAATAATAATACAGAAATCTATAGAAAATGTAATTTTCTAGAATACTACAGACACTAATCAAAATGGAATAGCAGAGGACCTAATACTGATCCCTGTGGTACACCACTGGTTACCTCGCTCCATTTTGAGGTTTCTCCTCTAATCAGTACTTTCTGTTTTCTACCTGTTAACCACTCCCTAATCCATGTGCATGCATATCCTTGAATCCCTACTGCGTTCAGTTTGAGAATTAAGCTTGTGAATTCAGTACGAAGCTGCAGACTGGCTAGTACGGTACTGTCTCGGGATCAGCCTTCACTCCGTACTAATTTAGTACTGGGAGAGAGTTCCAGAGAGTCGGGGCCATGGAGCTAAAAGAGCGTCTCCCAGTGTGGTGCACTTTTGTTTGTGTATAACAAGCAGGCCTGACTCAGAGGACCTCAACTTGCATGCAGAGACATAGCAGGTCAGCAGGTTGGAGAGATACTCTGGACCTGTGTGATGAAGGGCCTTGTAGGCAAGCAGGAGAGTTTTGAAAGTAATCCTGAACTTGACAGGTAGTCTGTGCAGCTGGGCAAGACTGGGGGTAATGTGATCATGTTTTTACATCTGGTAAGGATCCTAGCAGCGGCATTTTGGACCAGCTCCAATTGGTTTATGGCGCGTGACAGAAGACTACCATAGAGAGAGTTGCAGTAGTCGAGTCGAGAGGAGATGAATGCATGACAGAGTATCTCTGCATCCTGGGAGGGAAAGGTAGGGACGGACCTTTGAGATGTTTCGGAGGTGGTAGAAGGAGGATTTGACTACAGAGTAGATTTGGGCATCAAAGGAGAGGTTACTATCCAGAAGTACACCAAGGCTCCGTACAGTGGGGGAAGGTAGCAGAAGACAGTTTCCGAGGTTCGAGGCAGCAATATTGAGATTCTAGCTTTGAGTTTTTGATCCTACTAGAAGTAGTTCAGATTTGTTGGTGTTGAGCTGAAGAAAATTGGCAGACATCCAGGCCTCAATGTCTTGGATGCAAGCTGAGAGCCGGACCATGGCAGAAGGACATCCAGGGTCTAGTTTTAGGGAGAGCTGGGTGTCATCTGCATAGGAGAGAAACATGAGGCTATGTTGGCGGATGAGGTGACCCAAGGGAAGCATGTAGATGTTGAAGAGAAGAGGCCCAAGAACAGGTCCTTGGGGGACACCACAAGTGAGCGGGTTTGCATCAGCACTGCTTCCATCATAGAAAACAGACTGCATGCGTCCAGATAGGTAAGAGGAAAGCCAGGAGAGACAGGTTCCAGAGATCCCAGCATACTTCTGAAGGCGGTCAAGAAGAATGCTATGATCTATGGTATCAAAAGCAGCAGTTAGGTCACGGATGATAAGGACAGAGGGAGCAGCAGCAGCAGCATTGAGCAGGAGATCATTCACAATCCGGAGCAGAGTAGTTTCGGTACTGTGACGCGGCCGGAAGCCAGACTGCAGAGATTCAAGCAGATTGTTATCTGTGAGATGTTTGAGAGAAAAGGAAGATTGGATATGGGACGGAAATTAGATAAGACAGTCGGGTCAAGGGAGAGTTTTTTGAGTTCTGGTGTAACTCGGGCAATCCTGAGGGCAGCAGGAACCAAGCCTGAAACCAGGACAGACTGAGAGTGTGTATAATGGAAGGAGCAAGATCAGAGGCACAGAGACGGACAAGATTTGTCAGCCAGGGGTCCAAGGGACACGTGGCAGTAGTTGATTTCAGCAATATGTAGCTACTGAGGTGATCGGTCCAGATCTCTCTGTGAACCGTTAGTCTGATCGCCTCCACTTGCTCTCAGACTTGCGGCAGGCAGACTGAAGCAGCTTCTTCAATGTTTCTTCAATGTTCTGGTTGTGAGTGGAGCAGCTGTGTCGATGATCTGAGTAAGGGTGGCGTTGTAGAGGGGGAACAGCTTGTTAAAAACAATGTAACACTGAATGAAGGATGACATCATTATATTTAATGAGCTTCTGCACAATAACATTCCTATGATTTCATTTCTAAGAGGACACAGTAAGCAACAATCTCAAGATACGCTGGCTGTCGTACAATCAGTGAATAAAGAATGAACGACACCCTGTTTAGTGTTACACTCATTGAATATCCATCCACAAGACAGTATTTAACTACCGTTCATTACCATGACAACTAGGGATAGAAGGCGTAATTACAAGCATCGGGACAAACCGTAATTAAGAATATATGGGAGTAGTATTTAATTTGTTTTGTGTTTTATTTTTATTATAATATGGATAATAATGAAAGTACTTTGGCAAACATTTTGACTTCATATCATTTGATGTACTATTTGGAATAGTTCCGCTCCATGTTGGCAATGCAGTTTGAGATTCTTCACGTTTGTTTCAGGAGTTAATTCAATACCACAGCTTTAGTCTGCAGACAATGCTGGACGCGTCAGTGCAGTGTTTCAGTCTCCTCGAGGGGGCAGCAGCAGTTACTTTGGGTTCGTTGCAATTGAGACACATTTTAATACGCGGCTGGGGACTGTCTGGAGCTGCTTCGTTCATTGAGATTGGTGTTAACTTGCGTTCTAGTTTAGTACCGTCCTTCGTACTAACCACGGGAGCATCCCCAGTTAGTGCTGCTTTCAGCTCATTACATATGAGTAAGAAACCAAGCCTCATTAATATGCAGCATGTTAAAGATGTCTCTAAACATGGAAAGCACAGATCGTGATGCTGCTGCACATGCTACAGAACAGAGAGTAGGGTTTCGCAGTAAATAGAGTCACACTGAAACACAGACTCATTGCAGCTCATACAATACAAGCAAAGACCTAACTATGTACTGTGAAAACCGGCTTTGTTTCACCACCTTGTCATACAGTTACGAGGCTGAGCACTTAGTGACTCACAGGGTTTGTTATTAAAATCATTTCCAAACGCCGCTGTATAAACATTACCGTACTTCTGTGTGACTACAAATGTCATTCATTAGTTGTCCCGCCCCTTATTAGTGAGATACTTACGCCATCTAGTGTGCATTTGGGAGAACAACAGCTAAGTTGTTTTCTCTCTTTAAATTACAATTGAGGTTTTGAAAAACATAAAAAATATATAAAGTATTTATATATTTATTTATTTAGTTTTTTTTTTAACAACTGGTGTCAAGTTAGAATTGTAAACAATCAATACTTCAAAAAGTGGAAGCAACTAAAATGTGTGACTTTTTCAAACAGTCCCTGTTATACTGAATAATTCTTTGTCTATTATTTTTCTTGACATATTTGGTGTTTTTCCTGTGCTGAGAGCATTTTGAAAGAATCAGCTGTAGAATCCGGCTTGAATACCGACGTTGTTCTGGAGAAGTGAAAGCGTCCGGTGTGAAATAAGGGTGGTGTATCAGTACACACGTTCATTACTAATCAATCAATCAATCAATCAATCCATCTTTATTTTATATAGCGCCTTTCATAGTGGACCACCATCACAAAGCGCTTTACAAGATGCAGTAACAACAAGAAAATCCATTATACTTTAAAAACAGAGAAACATGTAAAATACATGAAATAGTAACAACAACACAGCAGCTAATAGCAGATATCAGGCTTAGAGAGCATTGAAAGCAAGAGAGAACAGGTGGGTCGTGAGAGTTGATTTAAAGCGAGCGACGGTGGGAGCTGCACGCACCAAAGCTGGGAGAGAGTTCCAGAGAGTCGAGGCCATGAAGCTAAACGAGCGTTCTCCAGGTGTGGTGCACTTTTGCTTGGGGATAACAAGCAGGCCTGAGTCAGAGGACCTCCGCTTGTGTGCAGGGACATAGCGGGTCAGCAGGTTGGAGAGATACTCTGGACCTGTGTGATGAAGGGCCTTGTAGGCAAGCAGGAGAGTTTTGAAAGTAATCCTGAACTTGACAGGTAGCCAGTGCAGCTGGGCAAGACAGGGGGTAATGTGATCATGTTTTTACATCTGGTAAGGATCCTAGCAGCGGCATTTTGGACCAGTTGCCAGTGCAGCTGGAGTCATCTTTGAGAAGGACTGAAGAGCCGTTCTAGCTGGTAACCCTGCAGATAAAAATAAAGTGTTAAAAACAAGCTGGTGTGAGAGTGGGGTCTGAAGAAACACACGCTGGTGTCAGAGTGGGGTCTGAAGAAACACACGCTGGTGTCAGAGTGGGGTCTGAAGAAACACACGCTGGTGTCAGAGTGGGGTCTGAAGAAACACACGCTGGTGTCAGAGTGGAGTCTGAAGAAACACACGCTGGTGTCAGAGTGGGGTCTGAAGAAACACACGCTGGTGTCAGAGTGGGGTCTGAAGAAACACACGCTGGTGTCAGTGTGGGGTCTGAAGAAACACACGCTGGTGTGAGAGTGGGGTCTGAAGAAACACGCTGGCGCCAGAGTGGGTTCTGAAGAAACACATGCTGGTGTCAGAGTGGGGTTGAAGAAACACACGCTGGCCAGAGTGGGGTCTGAAGAAACACACGCTGGCGCCAGAGTGGGGTCTGAAGAAACACACGCTGCGCCAGAGTGGGGTCTGAAGAAAAACACGCTGGCGCCAGAGTGGGGTCTGAAGAAACACACGCTGGTCAGAGTGGGGTCTGAAGAAACACACGCTGGTGTCAGAGTGGGGTCTGAAGAACACACGCTGGCGCCAGAGTGGGGTCTGAAGAACACACACGCTGGCGCCAGAGTGGGGTCTGAAGAAACACACGCTACGCCAGAGTGGGGTCTGAAGAAACACACGCAAGGCCAGAGTGGGGTCTGAAGAAACACACGCTAAGGCCAGAGTGGGGTCTGAAGAAACACACGCTGGTGTTGGGAGTGGGGTCTGAAGAAACACACGCTAAGGCCAGAGTGGGGTCTGAAGAAACACACGCTGGCCAGAGTGGGGTCTGAAGAAACACACGCTAGTGTCAGAGTGGGGTCTGAAGAAACACGCTGGTCAGAGTGGGGTCTGAAGAAACACACGCTGGTCAGAGTGGGGTCTGAAGAAACACACGCTGGTGTCAGGAGTGGGGTCTGAAGAAACACGCTGGTCAGAGTGGGGGTCTGAAGAAACACACGCTAGTGTCAGAGTGGGGTCTGAAGAAACACGCTGGTCAGAGTGGGGTTTGAAGAAACACACGCTAGTGTCAGAGTGGGGTCTGAAGAAACACACGCTGGTCAGAGTGGGGTTTGAAGAAAACACGCTAGTGTCAGAGTGGGGTCTGAAGAAACACACGCTAGTGTCAGAGTGGGGTCTGAAGAAACACACGCTGGTGTCAGAGTGGGGTCTGAAGAAACACACGCTGGTCAGAGTGGGGTCTGAAGAAACACACGCTAGTGTCAGAGTGGGGTCTGAAGAAACACACGCTAGTGTCAGAGTGGGGTCTGAAGAAACACACGCTGGTGTCAGAGTGGGGGGTCTGAAGAAACACACGCTGGTGTCAGAGTGGGGTCTGAAGAAACACACGCTGGTGTCAGAGTGGGGTCTGAAGAAACACACGCTGGTGTCAGAGTGGGGTCTGAAGAAACACACGCTGGTGTCAGAGTGGGGTCTGAAGAAACACATGCTGGTGTCAGAGTGGGGTCTGAAGAAACACACGCTAAGGCCAGAGTGGGGTCTGAAGAAACACACGCTGGTCAGAGTGGGGTCTGAAGAAACACACACTAGTGTCAGAGTGGGGTCTGAAGAAACACACGCTAGTGTCAGAGTGGGGTCTGAAGAAACACACGCTGGTGTCAGAGTGGGGTGTGAAGAAACACACGCTAGTGTCAGAGTGGGGGTGAAGAAACACACACTGGTGTCAGAGTGGGGTCTGAAGAAACACGCTGGTCAGAGTGGGGTCTGAAGAAACACACGCTGGTCAGAGTGGGGTCTGAAGGTGGTGTCAGAGTGGGGTCTGAAGAAAACACGCTGGTCAGAGTGGGGTCTGAAGAAACACACGCTAGTGTCAGAGTGGGGTCTGAAGAAACACACGCTGGTCAGAGTGGGGTTTGAAGAAACACACGCTAGTGTCAGAGTGGGGTCTGAAGAAACACACGCTTAGTGTCAGAGTGGGGTCTGAAGAAACACACGCTAGTGTCAGAGTGGGGTCTGAAGAAACACACGCTGGTGTCAGAGTGGGGTCTGAAGAAACACACGCTGGTCAGAGTGGGGTGTGAAGAAACACACACTGGTGTCAGAGTGGGGTCTGAAGAAACACACGCTAGTGTCAGAGTGGGGTCTGAAGAACACACGCTGGTGTCAGAGTGGGGTCTGAAGAAACACACGCTGGTGTCAGAGTGGGGTCTGAAGAAACACACGCTGGTGTGTCAGAGTGGGGTCTGAAGAAACACACGCTGGCTGGTGTCAGAGTGGGGTCTGAAGAAACACATGCTAGTGTCAGAGTGGGGTCTGAAGAAACACGCTGGTGTCAGAGGGGTCTGAGCAAACAGTGCTAAGGCCAGAGTGGGGTCTGAAGAACACACGCTGGTCAGAGTGGGGTCTGAAGAACACACACTAGTGTCAGAGTGGGGTCTGAAGAAACACACGCTAGTGTCAGAGTGGGGTCTGAAGAAACACACGCTGGTGTCAGAGTGGGGTCTGAAGAAACACACGCTGGTGTCAGAGTGGGGTTTGAAGAAACACGCTGGTGTCAGAGTGGGGTCTGGAAGAAACACACGCTGGTGTCAGAGTGGGGTCTGAAGAAACACGCTGAACGCCAGAGTGGTGTCTGAAGAAACACACGCTGGGCCAGAGTGGGGTCTGAAGAAACGCTGGTCAGAGTGGGGTCTGAAGAAACACACGCTGGTCAGAGTGGGTGTGAAGAAAACACGCTGGTCAGTGGGGGGTGTGAAGAAACACACACTGGTGTCAGAGGGTCTGAAGAAACACACGCTAGTAGTGTCAGAGTGGGTTTGAAGAAACACGCTGGTGTCAGAGTGGGGTCTGAAGAAACACACGCTGGTGTCAGAGTGGGGTCTGAAGAAACACACGCTGGTGTCAGAGTGGGGTCTGAAGAAACACACGCTGGTGTCAGAGCAGGGGTCTGAAGAAACACACGCTGGTGTCAGAGTGGAGTCTGAAGAAACACACGCTGGTGTCAGAGTGGGGTCTGAAGAAACACACGCTGGTGTCAGAGTGGGGTCTGAAGAAACACACGCTGGTGTCAGTGTGGGGTCTGAAGAAACACACGCTGGTGTGAGAGTGGGGTCTGAAGAAACACACGCTGGCGCCAGAGTGGGTTCTGAAGAAACACATGCTGGGTCAGGAGTGGGGTCTGAAGAAACACACGCTGGCCAGAGTGGGGTCTGAAGAAACACACGCTGGCGCCAGAGTGGGGTCTGAAGAAACACACGCTGGCGCCAGAGTGGGGTCTGAAGAAACACACGCGAAGGCCAGAGTGGGGTCTGAAGAAACACACGCTGGTCAGAGTGGGTCTGAAGAAACACACGCTGGTGTCAGAGTGGGGTCTGAAGAAACACGCTAAGTGCCAGAGTGGGGTCTGAAGAAACACACGCTAGCGCCAGAGTGGGGTCTGAAGAAACACACGCTGGCGCCAGAGTGGGGTCTGAAGAAACACACGCGCCAGAGTGGGGTCTGAAGAAACACACGCTAAGGCCAGAGTGGGGTCTGAAGAAACACACGCTGGTGTCAGAGTGGGGTTGAAGAAACACACGCTAAGGCCAGAGTGGGGTCTGAAGAAACACACGCTACGCCAGAGTGGGGTCTGAAGAAACACACGCTAGTGTCAGAGTGGGGTCTGAAGAAACACGCTGGTCAGAGTGGGGTCTGAAGAAACACACGCTGGTCAGAGTGGGGTCTGAAGAAACACACGCTGGTGTCAGAGTGGGGTCTGAAGAAACACGCTGGTCAGAGTGGGGTCTGAAGAAACACACGCTAGTGTCAGAGTGGGGTCTGAAGAAACACACGCTGGTCAGAGTGGGGTTTGAAGAAACACACGCTAGTGTCAGAGTGGGGTCTGAAGAAACACACGCTGGTCAGAGTGGGGTTTGAAGAAACACACGCTAGTGTCAGAGTGGGGTCTGAAGAAACACACGCTAGTGTCAGAGTGGGGTCTGAAGAAACACACGCTGGTGTCAGAGTGGGGTCTGAAGAAACACACGCTGGTCAGAGTGGGGTGTGAAGAAACACACGCTAGTGTCAGAGTGGGGTCTGAAGAAACACACGCTAGTGTCAGAGTGGGGTCTGAAGAAACACACGCTGGTGTCAGAGTGGGGTCTGAAGAAACACACGCTGGTGTCAGAGTGGGGTCTGAAGAAACACACGCTGGTGTCAGAGTGGGGTCTGAAGAAACACACGCTGGTGTCAGAGTGGGGTCTGAAGAAACACACGCTGGTGTCAGAGTGGGGTCTGAAGAAACACATGCTGGTGTCAGAGTGGGGTCTGAAGAAACACACGCTGGCGTCAGAGTGGGGTCTGAAGAAACACACGCTGGTCAGAGTGGGGTCTGAAGAAACACACACTAGTGTCAGAGTGGGGTCTGAAGAAACACACGCTAGTGTCAGAGTGGGGTCTGAAGAAACACACGCTGGTGTCAGAGTGGGGTGTGAAGAAACACACGCTAGTGTCAGAGTGGGGTGTGAAGAAACACACACTGGTGTCAGAGTGGGGTCTGAAGAAACACGCTGGTCAGAGTGGGGTCTGAAGAAACACACGCTGGTCAGAGTGGGGTCTGAAGAAACACACGCTGGTGTCAGAGTGGGGTCTGAAGAAACACGCTGGTCAGAGTGGGGTCTGAAGAAACACACGCTAGTGTCAGAGTGGGGTCTGAAGAAACACACGCTGGTCAGAGTGGGGTTTGAAGAAACACGCTAGTGTCAGAGTGGGGTCTGAAGAAACACACGCTAGTGTCAGAGTGGGGTCTGAAGAAACACACGCTAGTGTCAGAGTGGGGTCTGAAGAAACACACGCTGGTGTCAGAGTGGGGTCTGAAGAAACACACGCTGGTCAGAGTGGGTGTGAAGAAACACACACTGGTGTCAGAGTGGGGTCTGAAGAAACACACGCTAGTGTCAGAGTGGGGTCTGAAGAAACACACGCTGGTGTCAGAGTGGGGTCTGAAGAAACACACGCTGGTGTCAGAGTGGGGTCTGAAGAAACACACGCTGGTGTCAGAGTGGGGTCTGAAGAAACACACGCTGGTGTCAGAGTGGGGTCTGAAGAAACACACGCTGGTGTCAGAGTGGGGTCTGAAGAAACACACGCTGGTGTCAGAGTGGGGTCTGAAGAAACACACGCCAAGGCCAGAGTGGGGTCTGAAGAAACACACGCTGGTCAGAGTGGGGTCTGAAGAAACACACACTAGTGTCAGAGTGGGGTCTGAAGAAACACACGCTAGTGTCAGAGTGGGGTCTGAAGAAACACACGCTGGTGTCAGAGTGGGGTCTGAAGAAACACACGCTGGTGTCAGAGTGGGTTTGAAGAAACACACGCTGGTGTGAGAGTGGGGTCTGAAGAAACACACGCTGGTGTCAGAGTGGGGTCTGAAGAACACACGCTGGCGCCAGAGTGGTGTCTGAAGAAACACACGCTGGCGTCAGAGTGGGGTCTGAAGAAACACTCGCTGGTCAGAGTGGGGTCTGAAGAAACACACGCTGGTCAGTGGGGTGTGAAGAAACACACGCTGGTCAGAGTGGGTGTGAAGAAACACACTGGTGTCAGAGTGGGGTCTGAAGAAACACACGCTAGTGTCAGAGTGGGGTTTGAAGAAACACACGCTGGTGTCAGAGTGGGTCTGAAGAAACACACGCTGGTGTCAGAGTGGGGTCTGAAGAAACACACGCTGGTGTCAGAGTGGGGTCTGAAGAAACACACGCTGGTGTCAGAGTGGGGTCTGAAGAAACACACGCTGGTGTCAGAGTGGGGTCTGAAGAAACACACGCTGGCGTCAGAGTGGGGTCTGAAGAAACACACGCTGGTCAGAGTGGGGTCTGAAGAAACACACACTAGTGTCAGAGTGGGGTCTGAAGAAACACACGCTAGTGTCAGAGTGGGGTCTGAAGAAACACACGCTGGTGTCAGAGTGGGGTCTGAAGAAACACACGCTGGTGTCAGAGTGGGGTTTGAAGAAACACACGCTGGTGTCAGAGTGGGGTCTGAAGAAACACACGCTGGTGTCAGAGTGGGGTCTGAAGAACACACGCTGGCGCCAGAGTGGTGTCTGAAGAAACACGCTAAGGCCAGAGTGGGGTCTGAAGAAACACTCGCTGGTCAGAGTGGGGTCTGAAGAAACACACGCTGGTCAGAGTGGGGTGTGAAGAAACACACGCTGGTCAGAGTGGGGTGTGAAGAAACACACACTGGTGTCAGAGTGGGGTCTGAAGAAACACACGCTAGTGTCAGAGTGGGGTTTGAAGAAACACACGCTGGTGTCAGAGTGGGGTCTGAAGAAACACACGCTAGTGTCAGAGTGGGGTCTGAAGAAAACACGCTGGTGTCAGAGTGGGGTCTGAAGAAACACACGCTAGTGTCAGAGTGGGGGTTTGAAGAAACACACGCTAGTGTCAGAGTGGGGTTTGAAGAAACACACACTGGTGTCAGAGTGGGGTCTGAAGAAACACACGCTTAGTGTCAGAGTGGGGTTTGAAGAAACACACGCTGGTGTCAGAGTGGGGTTTGAAGAAACACACGCTGGTGTCAGAGTGGGGTCTGAAGAAACACACGCTGGTGTCAGAGTGGGGTCTGAAGAAACACACGCTGGTGTCAGTGGGGTCTGAAGAAACACACGCTGGTGTCAGAGTGGGGTCTGAAGAAACACACGCTGGTGTCAGAGTGGGGTCTGAAGAAACACACGCTGGTGTCAGAGTGGGGTCTGAAGAAACACACAAGGCGTCAGAGTGGGGTCTGAAGAAACACACGCTGGTCAGAGGGGGTCTGAAGAAAACACACTAGTGTCAGAGTGGGGTCTGAAGAAACACACGCTAGTGTCAGAGTGGGGTCTGAAGAAACACACGCTGGTGTCAGAGTGGGGTCTGAAGAAACACACGCTGGTGTCAGAGTGGGGTTTGAAGAAACACACGCTGGTGTCAGAGTGGGGTCTGAAGAAACACACGCTGGTGTCAGAGTGGGGTCTGAAGAAACACACGCTGGCGTCAGAGTGGTGTCTGAAGAAACACACGCTGGCGTCAGAGTGGGGTCTGAAGAAACACTCGCTGGTCAGAGTGGGGTCTGAAGAAACACACGCTGGTCAGAGTGGGGTGTGAAGAAACACACGCTGGTCAGAGTGGGGTGTGAAGAAACACACACTGGTGTCAGAGTGGGGTCTGAAGAAACACACGCTAGTGTCAGAGTGGGGTTTGAAGAAACACACGCTGGTGTCAGAGTGGGGTCTGAAGAAACACACGCTAGTGTCAGAGTGGGGTCTGAAGAAACACACGCTGGTGTCAGAGTGGGGTCTGAAGAAACACACGCTAGTGTCAGAGTGGGGTTTGAAGAAACACACGCTAGTGTCAGAGTGGGGTTTGAAGAAACACACACTGGTGTCAGAGTGGGGTCTGAAGAAACACACGCTAGTGTCAGAGTGGGGTTTGAAGAAACACACGCTGGTGTCAGAGTGGGGTTTGAAGAAACACACGCTGGTGTCAGAGTGGGGTCTGAAGAAACACACGCTGGTGTCAGAGTGGGGTCTGAAGAAACACACGCTGGTGTGAGAGTGGGGTCTGAAGAAACACACGCAGCGGAAACATTCCCGCTCTGAGCCACTCAGTTTCTCGCTACCACAATTATGATTGTTTTTCTCTAAACACTTTCAAGCATACAGACAGCGGGAACCAGTGAATACACCGCACAGTGAAAGAACCCGCTTGGGTGTCCTCAGCTCCGCTCCCCTGAGCAGCTCCGAGCTGCAGAGCGGATTTCATCGGTGATCCGAGTACTCTGTTACTCTCCAGAGCCTTGTCAACCCATGTACTGTGTATCAACCATGAATACACCAGCCTTACACAACCATGAATACACCAGCCTTACACAACCATGAATACACAACAATACAGGAAAATAGAAAAGCCTTCAAATGACTCATGCGGCGGCTCCTCCCTAATCCTGAGCCAATCCGGTGCAGAATTTTGGGTCATCATGTGTTGACATATTAAAAAAAAAAAAAAAAAAAAAAAAAGTTGTCGAAATTAGTAGGTCTGCTCTCCCTGTTAGGAAGATGGATATAATCAAATAAATGAAAAGTCGGAGCCGAGAAAATGACTGAAAAAAGCAGAAGATCCTAGAAGCTGAAGCACAAAAATGTGTTCAAATAACTGATTTGTTTAGTCGTGCCGGCCCTTCTCCACCATCGTCATCAACTTCCACTTGGGAATCGTGATCGCTGTGTGAATGAAATGTTAGTAAATTATATTCCTCATCCTGTGGCAGATATTCTTGATCCTGTGGCAGCTATTCCTGTTATTGAGCAACAATTTGCAGAGTTAGGTGATTTCGCATCTAATGTGAGTGCCGATCTGGAGGACAGCCAGCAGCAGGCTGATCCACAGGTCCTCTTTAATATTATTATTTTGCCTGCGCCAGTAGACGGAGCTACACATTTATAACTGCTTATTGTTTGAGGGCAGTCCTTTTATTTCATGAAACAGAAAGTTAGTAGAAAGAAGAGAAAAGGATAGAACAGTAGTAGTGAAGGTAGACAGTAAGTTCATGTGTATGTTCATCGACATGTCAAGTCTCCCGCATTGGACGTGAGACTCACACATTAGCATGCTGTCTCACGCTCACACGCACTCCTAAGCTTATATATAAATTCAAATTAAAAAATGCTTTATTGGCATGACGAGGGCGCTCAGGTATTGCCAAAGCTTTTATAATACAAAACCGAAATAATAAAACAGAAATACAATTACAGAACATAACAAACACAAAAACCATTGTTCCCTTCCCTTTGAACAATATAACTACCTCCTCCCTCCACCCCTCCTCATCACCAGTAACCCATGGTCGTGTATGCAGGGTGTCACACACTGTCCCTCAGGTTGTGGCAGGCAGACACATACTGTGCTGCTAGATTTGCAGTTCGCTTCTCCTTTCCTAGAAGGATGGGGATTTTACTCGAATTGGAGAGGAGGTTAAACTCTGTCATTTGTTTTTTTGAATTGGGGGATATATCTCTCCCGTATCTCTGTGTATTTTGGGCAGGACAACAGGAAGTGCATTTCTGTCTCTACCTCTCCCAGATAACAGTGACAGCACAGCCTTTTTTCTTTGGCAATCCAGGTTTTTTTGTGCCGGCCAGTTTTGATGGCCAGGCTGTGGTCACTGAGTCTGTACTTGGTCAGGATCTGTCTATGTTTGTGGTTTTTGACCCTGACCAGATATTCTGCCAGGGTAAATTCTTTTTAGGGCCAGATAGCATTGTAATTTATTGTGTGATTCAATTTCGTTATTCCAATGTACTTTATAATTGTTTTCCAGATTTAGATTAATTTGTTTCATATTTTTTGTGCTGGGAGTTTTTTTGTTGGTGGTGTTCTCGCTGGTATTAATTTGACTTATTTGGCTGAGCTTCAGTACCATTCTACTGAGGGGATTCTCTTGTGGAGGCTGTGAACAGCTCCGTGAAGTGCAGTGTGGTGGTAGGACTGCAGATCAGCCTGCTGTAGATGGACCCAGTAGTTGAGCGCCATTTCTGTATGGAGTGGAGTAAGGGGAACCGCCCAATTCAGCCCTGCAAGCTATTGGCTGCACTCCTGTGAACCTGCAGGAGGTGTTTACAGAATTCCAGATGGAAATTTCTATGGGGCTTTGATCCCATTTTTTATAATCAGGGTTCATAGGGGGACCCCATACTTACTACCATACAGAAGGATTGGCTTTATTATGCTGTCGAAAATTTTAGCCAAATTTTTTGGTGGTTTAATTTTGTATAGCCGATTCTTTATTGCATAAAAGCCCTACTTGGCTTTATCTCTTAATGCATTTATAGCCAGGTTGAAGTTCCCAGACGCACTGATTTTTAGACCCAGGTAATTGTAGCTGGTGCTATGCTCCAGGATGTTGTTTCCCAGGGTGAAGTGGTACCTGTTTCCTGAGATCTGGCTTTCTTCTGGAATACCATAACTCTGGTCTTGTCCAGGTTTACCTGTCAGTGCCCATTTCTGACAGTACTGCTTTAGCAGTGCCAGGCTCTGCTGCAACCCCTGTTCAGTGGGTGACAGCAGGACCAGGTCATCTGCATAGAGCAGGAATTTGATTTCTTTTGGGTGTAGAGTGATGCCAGGGGCTGCAGTCTGTTCCAGCACCGTAGCCAACTCGTTGATGTAGATGTTGAACAGTGTTGGGCTCAGACTGCAGCCCTGTCTCACTCCACGCCTTGGGTGAAAAACCCTGTTCTTTGGTTTCCAATTTTCACACCACACTTATTCTCTGTATACATTGACTTAATGATGTCATAAATTTTACCCCTACACCGCTCTCAAGAATTCTAAGGAATAGACCTGGATGCCAAATTGAGTCGAATGCTTTTTTAAAATCTATAAAACAAGCAAAGATTTTTCTTTTTTTTTTTGGTGCACATGTTTGTTTATTAGGTGTAGGGTGTAAACATGGTCAGAGGTGCGGTAATTTGGTAGAAACTAATCTGACTCTTACTCAAGACACTGTGTTCGGTAAGGAAGGCCAGTATCCGGGCGTAATGATACTGCAGAACACCTTCCCCAGATTACTGCTCACACAGATGCCTCGGTAATTATTGGGGTCGAATTTGTCTCCACTTTTATGAATTGGTGTTATTAACCCTGGTTCCAGATGTCAGGGGAAACAGCCCCAGCCAGGATGAGGTTGAATACTTTGAGCAGGGCCTCCTGCATCCTGGGGCTGCTGTGTTTCAGCATCTCGTTTATGATGCTGTCGGGCCCGCAGGCTTTCCTGGGCTTGAGGGCTTGGAGCTTTTCTTTTAGCTCTGGTCCTGTTATTGGGAAGTCCAGTGGGTTCTGATTGTCCTTGATTATGGTTTCCAATTTGTTTAGTTTTTTTTAAAATAGAATTTGTCTGGATTTAAATTTGGTCTAATTTTGATAAAGTTTATCAAAGTAATTTTTCCAAATGTTACCATTTTTGATTGCCAATTCGTGACTAGTTTTTGATGTGTTTAATTTGTTCCATAGTTCCCAAAAGGAATTTTGCTCTATGGATTCTTCAATTTGGGATAATTGTTTGGACACGTGTTCTTCTCTTTTCTTATTGAGAAGGTGTTTGTATTGTTTCAGGCCTTGCAGTAGCTGAGTCTCAGTTCGATATTGTTTGGCTTTCTGTGTTTCTGGTTTGACAATTTTCTTAATTTTTTCTGTTTGTTTTACACCCATGTCAAACCATTTTTCATTTGATTTCTTTTTAGAATTAGTTTTTTCTTGTTTGTTTTCTTGAGTTTTGATTTTGTTGTTGTTTCAAATATAAAATTGATTTCTTTGATGGCCTAATTGATTCCATTTTTGTCTAATTTAAAAATTTAGTTAGAAAGCTGTTTGCATACTTTCTATTTCTGGACTATGAATTGTTTGTTTATATTCCTCAGCACTGTTTTGTGTCCACTTATAGGCTGGTTTAAGACCGTATATTGGGTGGGGTTGGGTTTGAATTATTTAGTTTTGGGTTCGTTTTAGATACAGGACTGTTTGGCAGTGGTCTGATAGGGGTTTATATATAAAGATTAAAAATATTTTTACTGGCGCTTCGAGACAGCAATACAGATCCGGAGTCTCCAGCACGGGGCTTAACCAAGCTTGTGTACTGTGGTAACCATGGAGACTACACGCCCGCGAGAGGAGAGAGGAGCAACTGTTCAGCCAATTGTATTGCAGTGCGGTTGCGGGCATTTAGCGTTTCAACCAATTGGCACGAAGCAATAATGCAAGGGCGGGCGCTTTAGATCGTATCAGCACAAGCGCTGCGAGAGACCGTGTTTACTGTACTTGATGCTTTCTATAACGGTGATGTCGGATAGCAAACTTTAAAAGTACATTTCTAACTTACAGAACGCCATATTTAACATGTAGCACATGCGCATAAACTCTAGGTCAGACTACGCAGTGAGATGTTGTGCGAACAGCTGATCCCTACAAGAAAATAGTTTGAACACTAATTTGAAGTATAGTAATGCGTGTTTTTATTCCTTCCACACCTCATGCATGCAGTGGTTTCATTTGCATGGTAGTTTTATACTGTCATTTATAAACTCTGTGACGTGAATAGAAAATACATTTTAATTGAAGCTGCTTATTTGGCCCAATTCTAAACAAAACTATTGCGTTGCATGTTCGGTTTTGCTAAGATGGTACCGTACAGCTGCATAAGGATTATACCTTTCTACCACAGAACACGTTCTTTAAAATCGCGTGAGAGGAGTAGCTTATGAACAGTAAGTACACAAGTTTCTTATTGTGCATATTATTTAAGTTAAAGCTGCCAATTGTCCTGGGAAAATATAAATCAAATTTAGTTTTTATGTAGCATGTGCCTACAACCTGTATTACTGAGGGTTAAATAGTAATTAGCTGATTGAAGTGTTTATGCAATATTAAGCAGTGTACATTTTTAAAACAAACCATTAAGTTTGTTTCAAAATGGATGTCACCAAGGACCAAAGCTGAGAGTCCCTGTCTTAAGCAATGCCTGACACACCACCTGGACAGTCTCTTTGGGGCTGTGAATCTCACTCTTTGGGACAGCCAGTCCTTGCATATAAAAGCGTGTTAATATTAGCTTGGATATTACCTCCTAAATGTCTGCAATAATATCATATTAGGCTACTGAAATAAATAAGCAAACCCATCGTACACTGTATTCCAAATATGTCTGTAGGTCTCCTGTGGTTTGTGTATATTTACAGCAAACAGTAAAACAGTCCCACCACAAGCCTGTTTTTAGTTCAGTAATTGAAATTCTCTGTCAGAACACAAATCCCGCATTTTATTCTCACCAAGTATCGTCACAGCCTCAACGCGGGCCGGTGCTTTTTAAAATGACAGCGCCGATTTTCAATCCCAGTCTGTCATTGCGGGAGCCCATCACCTTTTAATAAAAAGTCGTTATAAAACACAAACTCTAGATATATTTTAAATAGCGATATTAAATAGAAATGTCACGAAGGACAATGAAGTCAAAGGTAAATATAATTTTAATTACTAAAGGTAGCCAAACTACGCCACCTGGTGGAATATACGGGCACCAGGTCCCGAACTATGAATATACTTTCGTGATTAAATCTAATACTTTATAAACTTTTATCCAAATACTTCTTTGCAGGTTCTTTTCTTTTATCCCAGGACCACACAACACACTCCACACAAGATACGATTATAAATAGGCTTTATTTAGTACAGTTACTATATAAAAACTTCAGTTACAACGCAGTATTCCTTTTTCTCGCTCATCTGGTTAACACAGGATAGCATACTTAGTACACATTTTAAAACACATCATTCAATAACGAGAGTATAGCAACTAAAAAGATAAGATCAATATTTGGCAGAACAATTGAATAAAGTCCACTAAATCATGGTGCAACTACTTGTCCGACTAAAAGTCTTAGTATGCAAAAGAAAAAAAAAACAAGGAAAAATCAATCTCAGTCTCACGAGTCTCTGTCCCGGTCCCGTTGATAGCTGCAAAAATATCCAACTCGTTACACCCGTGCCTGCAGAGGACTCTAGAAAGAATAGTCCATGTTCAGCGCAGCTCACTCTAGCCTCCAGGAACGCTCGCAGATTCTCCCGTGCAACAATAACAGTACCAGCTGCAGCAACGCGGATCCCGACGCACACTCTACCCCCAGAAAATCGGTCTTCAGCACAACATGTAACAGTACAGATTTCAGTCCCTACACAGATTCACTGCATAGTCAAACTTCACTCAATTGGTCTATCAAAAAAAAAAAAAAAAAAAACACCACACAGTCTCTGCTTATTCAAGCACTTCCACCCGGTTTATCACGGGGGGTTATAAAAGTCACAGTATTGAAATCACGAGAATAACATCTGTCAGCGTCTTAAGAAGCCAAACATGAGCACCAATACGGCTTTTTTTTTAGTATTGTACTTCCCTGCGTGCTGCCTGAGTCGCGTCTCTCAATCTTCGTACTCTCATCCACGAAACGTTGTTCTTTCCTTTCTACAGCTCTGTTTCCACACTCTGGTCCACCTGCTCCCCTACTTAATCCATCAATATCGGGTCGATCTTGCGGGTCTTTATTCCTCTTCCCTTGTCACGGTTCATTCATTTTTCTCTCCCGTTTGTGAGTCAAAGCGCTCTTTTTATTGTCTGTGAGGGATAGATTAGGGCAGGTGAAAACACCGGAGATGATTACTGTGGGAGTCGGGAGTCAGGGATCCCAAACTGGTCTCAGGTGTGGTGTTCAAGCATATTAACAATTCGTGAATACAACAAAAACAAACCACGCAGTGATAAAAAAAGAAACTTCACACACAAAAATTATAACAATAAAAATCAAACACATCATAATAATAAAAATTAAACACATTAATAATAAACTATGAATATATATAAAAAAATATTTAGTGCACACAATAATAACACTTGCTCCACCCCCACCATTCTAACAACTTGGTCATTCATGACACACACACAGACAGTAGCCCTACTACACACATCAATCACTCGACATAAGTAATAGACAGTAAAGATTTTGAAGATCACAGAGGCTAGATATCAGCGGGACTTGGGAATTTTGTTTTTATGGGCAAAAGCAACATGTAAAAGGGCCTAAACAAATAATAACTATGATTTGAACCGAGGTCCGTGGCCTCGGTGCTTCATAGCTGGCCACGGCCTTGCACAAGCCTTACACGATCTCCTCAAGCTCAAGGACTTTGCTCTCAGAAGCCACCTCAGAAGAGCAGCTGCGCGCTGATTCTGTTGGGATCGGGCGAGTTCGGCTGTGTTTGGTAACGGAACAGCAGTGTCTCAGAGAGGCTGAACAGGGCCGTTTGAAATAGGGACATGCCATGCTCCGGTTATTCCTGAGGTCAAAATAGCACAGCACATTGTCAGTGGCTCGTTGTCCAATGACATTCCGACCAAGGCCGACGCCAATTAGGTTGAAGCCTGCCTCATCCATGTAGATGAATTCCGTGGTGGTCGACCCCGCATCCAAATCCATTATTCTCTGAACAACAAGGATAATGCATGTGATTTACAGTAGATTCTGCCATATTACAATCACAGAGCACAGCGAGCGTGTCCATTGTACTGTAGAACAATGGCCACTAAGCAAAAAAGAATATGCACAATGATGCAAAATGATGTACCACTAAGCACCACCGTGTTCATACCACCACTAGAATACCTGCAACATTACTGTATACCACTTGAACATATCCACGTCGTAATGCCTTGACTCGGTCCTCATTTTTTTGGAAAGGAACCAAATATATCTGCTTCATAGATATTTGGTGCCTTTTCAGAATGCATGCTATAGTGGTAGTGCTTATGGTCTCAACCCCTTGGAATGTTTCATTATTTCCTAAGATGTTTTGCTGTATGTCCCTGAGGCGTGTATCATTTTGTGCCACCACCATGTCCACAATGGCCATCTCCTGCTGAGCAGTAAGGATGCACCTCGCCCTCCAGAGGAAGGTCTCTCTTTCTGCTGAGCAGTAAGGATGCCCCCCCTCCAGAGGAAGGTCTTCTTCTGCTGAGCAGTAAGGATGCGCCCTCGCCTCCAGAGGAAGGCCTTTCTGCTGAGCAGCAAGGATGCGCCTCGCCTCCAGAGGAAGGTCTTCTTTCTGCTGAGCAGTAAGGGGATGCCGCCTCCAGAGGAAGGTCTTCTTTCTGCTGAGCAGTAAGGATCACCCCTCGCCCTCCAGAGGAAGGTCTTCTTTCTGCTGAGCAGTAAGGATGCGCCTCGCCCTCTCTTTCTGCTGAGCAGTAAGGATGCCCCTGCCCCTCCAGAGGAAGGTCTTCTTTCTGCTGAGCAGTAAGGATGCACCCCGCCCTCCAGAGGAAGGTCTTGTTCTGCTGAGCAGTAAGGATGCGCCTGCCCTCCAGAGGAAGGTCTTCTTTCTGCTGAGCAGTAAGGATGCGCCTCCAGAGGAAGGTCTTTCTGCTGAGCAGGTGATGCGCGCCTCCAGAGGAAGGTCTTGTTTCTGCTGAGCAGTAAGGATGCACCGCCTCCAGAGGAAGGTCTCTTTTCTGCTGAGCAGTAAGGATGCACCCTCGCCCTCCAGAGGAAGGTCTTCTTTCTGCTGAGCAGTAAGGATGGCCCTCCAGAGGAAGGTCTTCTTCTGCTGAGCAGCAAGGATGCGCCTCGCCTCCAGAGGAAGGTCCTTTCTGCTGAGCAGTAAGGATGCTTTTCTGCTGAGCAGGATGCACCTCGCCCTCCAGAGGAAGGTCTTTTGCTGAGCAGTAAGGATCTGCCCTCCAGAGGAAGGTCTTTCTCTGCTGAGCAGTAAGGATGCCCGCCTCCAGAGGAAGGTCTTCTTTTCTGCTGAGCAGTAAGGATGCCCCCCCGCCCAGAGGAAGGTCTTCTTTTCTGCTGAGCAGTAAGGATGCACCGCCTCCAGAGGAAGGTCTTTCTGCTGAGCAGTAAGGATGCCCCTCCCTCCAGAGGAAGGTCTTCTTTCTGCTGAGCAGTAAGGATGCGCCCCTCGCCTCCAGAGGAAGGTCTTTCTGCTGAGCAGTAAGGATGCCCCCCGCCTCCAGAGGAAGGTCTTCTTTCTGCTGAGCAGTGAGGATGCCCTCGCCCTCCAGAGGAAGGTCTTTCTGCTGAGCAGTAAGGATGCCCCTCGCCCTCCAGAGGAAGGTCTTCTTTCTGCTGAGCAGTAAGGATGCGCCTCGCCTCCAGAGGAAGGTCTTCTTTCTGCTGAGCAGTAAGGATGCCCCTCGCCCTCCAGAGGAAGGTCTTCTTTCTGCTGAGCAGTAAGGATGCACGCCCTCCAGAGGAAGGTCTTTCTTTGAGCAGTGGATGCCCTCGCCCTCCAGAGGAAGGTCTTTCTGCTGAGCAGTAAGGATGCCCCTCCCCTCCAGAGGAAGGTCTTCTTTCTTTGAGCAGTAAGGATGCGCCTCGCCCCAGAGGAAGGTCTTCTTTCTGCTGAGCAGTAAGGATGCGCCCCCTCCAGAGGAAGGGTCTTCTTTCTGCTGAGCAGTAAGGATGCGCCCTCCAGAGGAAGTCTTCTTTCTGCTGAGCAGTAAGGATGCGCCCCCCCAGAGGAAGGTCTTTTCTGCTGAGCAGTAAGGATGCCCTCGCCTCCAGAGGAAGGTCTTTCTGCTGAGCAGTAAGGATGCCCCCTCGCCTCCAGAGGTCTTCTTTCTGCTGAGCAGTAAGGATGCCCCTCGCCTCCAGAGGAAGGTCTTTTTCTGCTGAGCAGTAAGGATGCGCCCCGCCCTCCAGAGGAAGGTCTTCTTCTGCTGAGCAGTAAGGATGCCCCTCGCCCTCCAGAGGAAGGTCTTCTTTCTGCTGAGCAGTAAGGATGTGCCCTCGCCCTCCAGAGGAAGGTCTTCTTTCTGCTGAGCAGTAAGGATGGGCCCTCCAGAGGAAGGTCTTCTTTCTGCTGAGCCCTCGCCCCAGAGGAAGGTCTTCTTTCTGCTGAGCAGTAAGGATGCGCCTCGCCTCCAGAGGAAGGTCTTCTTTCTGCTGAGCAGTGCAGGCCCTCCAGAGGAAGGTCTTTTTCTGCTGAGCAGTAAGGATGCGCCGCCGCCTCCAGAGGAAGGTCTTTCTGCTGAGCAGTGATGCCCTCGCCCTCCAGAGGAAGGTCTTTCTGCTTGATGCGCCCCGCCTCCAGAGGGGAAGGTCTTTTTCTGCTGAGCAGTAAGGATGCGCCCGCCTCCAGAGGAAGGTCTTTCTGCTGAGGCAAGGATGCCCTCGCCTCCAGAGGAAGGTCTTCTTTCTGCTGAGCAGTAAGGATGCGCCCCTCGCCTCCAGAGGAAGGTCTTCTTCTGCTGAGCAGTAAGGGATGCGCCCTCGCCTTCTTTCTGCTGAGCAGGTGTACCGCCGCCTCCAGAGAAGGTCTTTTCTGCTGAGCAGGCGGACGCCTCCAGAGGAAGGTCTTCTTGCTGAGCTAAGGATGCGTCCCAGAGGAAGGTCTCTTCTGCTGAGCAGTAAGGATGCGCCTCGCCCCCAGAGGAAGGTCTTTTCTGCTGAGCAGTAAGGATGCGCCCCCGCCTCCAGAGGAAGGTCTTTCTGCTGAGCAGTAAGGATGCGCCCCGCCTCCAGAGGAAGGTCTTTCTGCTGAGCAGGATGCGCCGCCTCCAGAGGAAGGTCTTCTTCGGTTCTGCAAGACAAAACTTTGACATCAGCACCAAATACATACAATGAGTAACACTGAGTAATTACTGTAAAGAATAACATTAGAATGCTACACACATGCCTATTTTCAGCGCGAAATGTCCGGATAATTGATGCAACCGTTGACCGTTTGAGGTTTGGTTGGACCGTGCGACCAGCCTCTGCCATAGTTGAACCCCTGTTTATAACAAGATCAACCACTGTAGCTCTGATTTCATTGGACACTGTAATGCGCCTTTCACGACCACGACCTTGAGCACGACCGCGACCACGACCACGACCACGACCACGACCACAATCAGCAACTTCCTCTAGCTCCATTTTAACTACTACTGCCATTTCCTCAGAGCTTTATGCAGTGATGAACTAATTATCAATTAAGCTGTCTTGCATTCTCACATAGAGAAAGTTATCTGCAGTTATGACCCCCAATTGTTACCAGGTGATCAAATAGTTAAGAACTCTACCAGATAAGTGTTAGCATTTGACATAAGTCCTAATGGTTGACAGGGCAACTTTATGATTGGAAGAGGTGATTTACAGTTATGCATGTTGTATGTTAGCATGGAAAAATGTGTCTAAACGGTTGCATTTTACCACTCAGTTTGTCATTTTGTGTTAAGAGTTGTGCACATTGGGTCGCTGTATTGAAAAATGAGTCAAAGCAATTGTAAAAAACTGTAATAAAATGCTGTTTAAATCACACAGCTAAAAAGTTATTAAAAGCGTAATGTTGTTTTTAACAGGACACTAAATAAAGCAGCAAAGGCCCATGTAGTTTCCAGTACTGGACAGAATGCCTCTGCGCGCCTTCGGTCAATCTTTACTCTGCTGGGATTAACCACAGCTGGGTTTATTAGAGTTTTTTACAGCACTGGGGAATCACCCTGCGCTTGATCAGAGACATTATCCATGGCTATCCTGGGATTATCATTTCAAAATCCAGGTACAGAGAAACCCAGGTGTGGATTATCCAGCGGGATACAGGCTGATCAAACCAGCCCCGTGCCTGTAATCTGTGTCACACACTCGGATTGTAATATGTGTCACACAGTCTGACTGTAATCTGTGTCACGCACACTGACTGTAACTGTGTCACACAAACTGACTGTAATCTGTGTTACACACTGACTGTAATCTGTGTCACACAAACTGACTGTAATCTGTGTCACACACTCTTTAACTGTAATCTGTGTCACACACATTGACTGGTAATCTGTGTCACACACTGACTGTAATTACAGTGTGTCACACACTTTAACTGTAATCTGTGTCACACATTGACTGTAATCTGTGTCACACACTGACTGTAATCTGTGTCACACACTGACTGTAACTGTGTCACACACACTTTAATGGTAATCTGTGTCACACACACCAACTGTAATCTGTGTCACACACACTTTAACTGTAATCTGTGTCACACACACTGACTGTAATCTGTGTCACACTCTGACTGTAATCTGTGTTGCACACTTTAACTGATACATCGTTGCGCTGATACTGCAAAATGTTGCTGCCTATTTTTCAGGCTCTTTTTAAAAAAGAGAATAAAGAGTTGTTTAAATTATTAAAAAAACAAAAAACACAACCCCCGCGATACATACTAATGGAATGGTCTCTACCACACACACTGAGTGTCAATGGCATGGCTCCCCCTCCCTGTCGGGGTGAATGGTTTCTCCCGGATCCCTGCTGGCATCAGAGAAGCAGCTCTTCAACCGCAGCGATTCCTGGAAATCAGATGCATCTCAGAGCTGCTATAAATACAGCAGCCAGTAGGTGGCGACACGTCCCTGTGAAAAGCATCCACTGTGCGGGAGTGCGGACGGGATTGATGATTAGTCGAGGTGACATCATCTGTTGCCGGGTGAAAGCTTGTTGCACAGGTTTGCAGGCATGGGGGGAATCTTTTTGTCAATAAATGAACACTGGTGATATGTTTATGTGATGGAAGTACACATCTCTACAGTATTTTTGTATTAGTTTGTGATGGTTATGCACATCTCTACAGTAGCTGTGTGTTTTTGTATTAGTTTGTGATGGTTATGCACATCTCTACAGTAGCTGTGTGTTTTGTATTAGTTTGTGATGGTTATGCACATCTCTACAGTAGCTGTGTGTTTTTGTATTAGTTTGTGATGGTTATGCACATCTCTACAGTAGCTGTGTGTTTTTGTATTAGTTTGTGATGGTTATGCACATCTCTACAGTAGCTGTGTGTTTTGTATTAGTTTGTGATGGTTATGCACATCTCTACAGTAGCTGTGTGTTCTTGTATTAGTTTGTGATGGTTATGCACACCTCTACAGTAGCTGTGTGTTCTTGTATTAGTTTGTGATGGTTATGCACATCTCACAGTAGCTGTGTGTTTTTGTATTAGTTTGTGATGGTTATGCACATCTCTACAGTAGCTGTGTGTTTTTGTATTAGTTTGTGATGGTTATGTACATCTCTCACAGTAGCTGTGTGTTCTGTATTAGTTTGTGATGGTTATGCACATCTCTACAGTAGCTCTGTGTTCTGTATTAGTTTGTGATGGTTATGCACATCTACAGTAGCTGTGTGTTCTTGTATTAGTTTGTGATGGCACACATCTCTCACAGTAGCTGTGTGTTTTTGTATTAGTTTGTGATGGTTATGCACATCTCTACAGTAGCTGTGTGTTCTTGTATTAGTTTGTGATGGTTATGCACATCTCTACAGTAGCTGTGTGTTCTTGTATTAGTTTGTGATGGTTATGCACATCTCTACAGTAGCTGTGTGTTCTTGTATTAGTTTGTGATGGTTATGCACATCTCTACAGTAGCTGTGTGTTTTGTATTAGTTTGTGATGGTTATGCACATCTCTACAGTAGCTGTGTGTGTTTTGTATTAGTTTGTGATGGTTATGCACATCTCTCACAGTGAGCTGTGTGTTTTTGCACTGATCTGTACTGATGGATTCCTGGAAGAAGGCGATAGCTGTGAAATTTTGTATTGAATCCTGAGAGTTCAGTGCCCAGAGAGCCTAGCTGGGGGCGCTGTGTTTTGTGCAGCGCAGCCCGACACAGGCAGAGGGTTTTCCCATGACTGGGTTAAAACATCTCTATTGTAGCTGGCAGTTTTTACAGTCAGCCTGTATGGTCCCCCACTGTCAAATACCTGCACCTGAGACAGCCCCTTGCTCTCCACCTGAGACCTCACTGAGGCTTCAAAATACCTGCACTCTGAGACAGCCCCTTGGTTTCCACTCTGACTCTACTGAGGCTTGTGTTTCCCCGCATTGATATTGTTTGTGTCACAGAGTAAACATGGCTGTGTTTTTGTAATGTAAACCAGCAGACAATGTCTCTTTTCAAATGATCCACACGTCCTTCTAGATGTTTTTACAGAGATTCTATCACATCTGCTGTAGTATTCAGTATCAGTTTGTGATGGTTCGACAATGAATACATACAAAAGACATGCTTTTAACTTACACTGACAGAGCACATGGAAACTTGAGTTGAAACAGACCTCTGTACAGAGTTAGGTATCTGATCCCAGGATGCCCAGGCGGTCTGTCTCCCAGCAGAGTAAAGGCTGGATTCACAGCTCTACCCCACGGGCCAGTCTTTAGCTTAGCTGTTTCATTGGTTAGTTTGCATGCTACAGAATGTGTCTTTAGCACAGCCGATGTCACTGCTTTGTGAATGTGTTTTAGCAACAGCGATGTCACTGCTTTGTGAATGTGTCTTTAGCACTGATTGATGTCACTGCTTTGTGAATGTGTCTTAGCACAGCCTGCGATGTCTGTGTGTTTTGTGAATGTGTCTTTAGCACAGCCGGCAGAGTCACCGTTTGTGAATGTGTCTAAAAAGCGGATGTCATTGTTTTGTGAATGTGTCTTTCAGCACAGCCGTAAAAACTGTCACCACTTTGTGAATGTGTCTTTAGACATCCGATGTCACTGCTTTGTGAATGTGTCTTTAGCACAGTGATGTCTGCACTTTGGAACAGCCCCTTGTCTTTAGCACAGTGATGTCTCACTTTTGTGAATGTGTCTAGCACAGCGATGTCACCGCTTTGTGAATGTGTCTTTAGGCAGCGATGTCACTGCTTTGTGAATGTGTCTTAGCACAGCCGGATGGCACCGCTTTGTGAATGTGCGTCTTTAGCACACAATGTCACTTTTTGTGAATGTGTCTTAGCACAGCCTTGTCACTGTTTTTGAATGTGTTCTAGCACAGCGATGTCACTATTTTGTGAATGTGTCTTTAGCACAGCGATGTCACTGCTTGTGAATGTATCTTTAGCACAGCGATGTCACAGACCTCTGTGAATGTGTAGGTTTAGCATCCGATGTCACTGCTTTGTGAATGTGTCTTTAGCACAGCGATGTCACTGCTTTGTGACAAAGCACTTTAGCGGGCCGATGTCACTGCTTTTGAATTTCTTTAGCAGTTTGCGTTTTTGTTGTGAATGTGTCTTTAGCGCAGCGATGTCACTGCTTTGTGAATGTGTCTTTAGCACAGCGATGTCACTGCTTGTGAATGTGTCTTTAGCACAGCGATGTCACTGCTTTGTGAATGTGTCTTTAGCACAGCGATGTCACTGCTTTGTGAATGTGTCTTTAGCACAGCGATGTCACTGCTTTGTGAATGTGTCTTTAGCACAGTAAAGTGATTATAATATGCTTTAGGCTTTAGCTGCTGTCAGTCCCCTACTAAAGCATGTCTAACTTCAACACCACACTATGTGTATATTTTTAAATGTTGCTAAATGCTTTTTTGGTCACTTTTTTTTATGTTTTAAAAATTTAGTCGTTGCCAATTATTTTTTATTATTTTCTCCCAGTTTGCAATTATTTTTAGGCTCAGCTTACCGCTACCACCCCCGCGCTGACCGGGAGGGCGAAGCGAACACACGCTGTCCTCAAGCGTGTGCGTCCAGCCGACCGCTTTTTTTTTTCACACTGTGGGCTCACCATGCAGTCACCCAAGAGCTACAGCGTCGGGAGGGACAACGCAGCTCGGCAGCTTACAGGCAAGCCGCAGGGCGCCTGGCAAGACTACAGGGGTCTGGGGTGCCCGCGGTGAGCGAGGGACACCCTGGCCGACCTAGCCCTCCCTCCCCCGGCAGCTCGGCCAGTGGAGCTGCCCCTGGAAGCTCCCATCCTCGGTCGACAAAGGAATAGCCTGGACTCCGAACTTCGCGGCGTCCAGACTATAGAGCATCCTGCACTCCACGCTGAGCGCCACTGGATGTGCCCTTTCGGGAGCCCTTTTTGGTCACTTTTAATGCATTTGAGTGGGTGTATGTCTAGCGTGTGAAGCTGAAGAACAGCCTCCGGGTTGCAGTGTGTCTTCTACAGAGGCGTGTGTGTCTGAATGCAAACAGAGCAGCAGGATGCTGAGGAGGAATGCAGTACAAGGTCCCCAGGTGCTTCTTGTGTGAAAGTGATCTTGATTGGGAGCTTCAAGAACAGGGATTGTTTGAAGAGCTCAGAACACTAGACCTGAACAGCTGAAGCACTCTGAGGAAGACCCAGTCGCCTGTTTATTTACTGCTTTTAGTTTTACCAAAACAAGTTCCATAAAAAGAATATTGTATCACGATGCTCAGCACCAAAATAACAGCTCAGCACCAAAATATTACAAAGCTTACACAAAGTACAAAAACTAAAGACAACGGGTGTTTGCAGTTTACAGGTGATATTACACTGTCTATACCTTGTGTTCAGTACTGCAGGTGATATTACACTGTCTATACTCTGTGTTCAGTACACTGCAGGGTGATATTACACTGTCTATACTCTTGTGTTCAGTACACTGCAGGGTGATATTACACTGTCTATACTCTTTCTATAGGACACTACCTGTATATTGTACCTTTCAAAGGACACCCTTTAGACTAAAATCCAACAATTTACAACACGCTGCAAACCTGAGCAATGAAGCCCAGTTCTTATTGAGCATGTGTTTGTTGTGTTTGTAGACGTTCAATGAAAGGTCTTTTGAAATGATGAATGCAGGAAATGTCTGCAATTCATTTCAGCAGATGGAGCAGTCACAGCCTTGCTGCTCTTTGCAAACCCTTGTTGTTGCCTGTGTTCACCACAGGGGGCGCTGCAGCACGACTCAGAGCAGAGGCCTGTCTAGTGGGGGCGGGAGGGACTGAGGCAGCCCTTCAGAGTCATGAGCGCTCCTTCACCTCCCAGTTCCCTGAAGTCAGGTGACTCACCTGCTAGTGGATTCCTCCAGAGTGCGTTGCTGTGGCTGTGGACGCACAGCAACAGCGTGATGTAATACTTCAGAACCGAAAGCACGGAGTAGCAGGGACTTTCCAGGGTGGTTTTCAGAGGATCTGTGCCAGAGTGAAAGGCTTCCCGCTGCAGCTCTGCTGTCCTGTATCATAATCATCATGTGCAGCATGTGAAGGGGCGCCCACGCAGACCTGCAGCAGGGGCTCTCCATTAGTTTTAAAGTGGCATGAAGGCAGGGGCCCCTTCTCACCAAGGTACAGTGGCCCCTTCATCGAGGTACAGGACCCCTTTCATCGAGGTACAGGACCCCTTCTCATTGAGGTACAGGTCCCCTTTCATTGAGGCACAGGGCACCCTTCTCATTGAGGTACAGTGACGAGGTACAGGACCCCTTCTCATTGAGGTACAGGGCCCCTTCTCATCGAGGTACAGGACCTTTCTCATTGAGGTACAGGGCCCCCTTCACGAGGGTCCCTTCTCATCGAGGTACAGGGCCCCCTTCTCATCGAGGTACAGGGCCCCTTATCATCGAGGTACAGGGCACCTTCATCGAGGGGCCCTTCTCATTGAGGTACAGGACCCCTTCTCATTGAGGTACAGGACCCTTCATTGAGGTACAGGGCCCTTCTCATCGAGGTACAGGACCCCCTTCTCATCGAGGTACAGGGCCCCCTTCTCATCGAGGTACAGGACCCCTTCTCATCGAGGTACAGGCCCCTTCTCATTGAAGTACAGGACCCCTTCTCATTAAGGTACAGGGCCCCTTCTCATTGAGGTACAGGACCCCCTTCTCATTGAGGTACAGGACCCCCTTCTCATTGAGGTACAGCGCCCCCTTCTCATTGAGGTACAGGGCCCCCTTCTCATCGAGGTACAGGGCCCCCCCCTTCTCATCGAGGTACAGGACCCCTTCTCATCGAGGTACAGGACCCCTTCTCATTGAGGTACAGGACCCCCTTCTCATCGAGGTACAGGGCCTCCTTCTCATTGAGGTACAGGGCCTCCTCATCGAGGTACAGGACCCCTTCTCATCGAGGTACAGGACCCCCTTCTCATCGAGGTACAGGGCCCCTTCTCATTGAGGTACAGGACCCCCTTCTCATCGAGGTACAGGACCCCCTTCTCATCGAGGTACAGGACCCCTTCTCATTGAGGTACAGGGCCCCCTTCTCATTGAGGTACAGCCCCCTTCTCATTTCTCTCATTGAGGTACAGGACCCTTTCTCATCGAGGTACAGGACCCCTTCTCATCGAGGTACAGGACCCCTTCATTGAGGTACAGGGCCCCCTTCTCATTGAGGTACAGGATCCCTTCTATCGAGGTACAGGATCCTTCTCATCGAGGTACAGGACCCCTTCTCATCGAGGTACAGGACCCCTTCTCATCGAGGTACAGGACCCCCTTCTCATTAAGGCACAGGCCCTTTCATTGAGGTACAGGACCCCTTCATTCATTGAGGTACAGGCCCCCCTTCTCATTGAGGTCTCCAGGGCCCTTTTCATCGAGGTACAGGCCCCCCTTCTTCCGAGGTACAGGGACCCCTTCTCATCGAGGTACAGGACCCCCTTCTCATCGAGGTACAGGACCCCTTCATCAAGGCAGGACCTCCTTTCTCACCCCTTCTCGAGGTACAGGACCCCCCTTCTCATTGAGGTACAGGGCCTCCTCATCGAGGTGGGACCCCCTTCTCAGCCGAGGCCCCTTCTACAGGACCCCCTTCATCGGTGGTGCAGGGCCTCCTTCTCATTGGAGGTACAGGGCCCCCTTCAATTGAGGTATTTAATGGGACCCCTTCTCATCGAGGTACAGGACCCCTTCTCATCGAGGTACAGGACCCTTCTCATTGAGGTACAGGACCCCCTTCTATTGAGGCAGTAGGCCCCTTCTCATTGAGGTACAGGACCCCCCCTTCAGTCATCGTGGTACAGGACCCCCTTCTCATCGAGGTACAGGCCCCCTTCTCATTGAGGCACAGGACCAGTGCTTCTCATCGAGGTGGGCCCCCCTTCAAATGATGCAAGACCCTTCTCATTGAGGCTGGGTCCACCTTCTCGACTGGTACAAGAGACTTCTCAGCCGGTACAGGACCCCCTTCATTGAGGTACAGGACCCCTTCTCACATTGGTACAGGGCCCTTCTCATTGGTGGGGCCCCCTTCTCATTGAGGGCCCCCCTTCATTGAGGTACAGGTCCCCTTCTCATTGAGGTACAGGACCCCCTTCTCATTGAGGTACAGGGCCCCCTTCTCATCGAGGTACAGGACCCCTTTCATCGAGGTACAGGACCCCCCTTTCATTGAGGTACAGGACCCCTTCATTGAGTACAGGGCCCCCCTTCTCATTGAGGTACAGACCCCCTTCTCATTGAGGCACAGGTCCCTTCTCATTGAGGTATAGGCCCCTTCATTGAGGTACAGGGCCCCTTGATTGAGGTACAGGGCCCTTCATCGAGGTACAGGACCCCTTCTCATCGAGGTACAGGACCCCTTCTCATTGAGGTACAGGCCCCCTTCATTGAGGTACAGGGAGTAACATGCACCGAACGAAGTAAAAA